>JAPDSC010152088.1:577548-605089 GCA_026290005.1 Latrodectus geometricus
TATATATATATATATATATATATATATATATATATATAATTTTTTATCTAAATTAACAATTTAGGTAAACACACTAACAAATAAACTAAATTATGTAGGTATTGAAAACTACTTTTCTGAAAGTAAATTATAAAATAACAATGTTTTGATGAAAAATTATTTTATTAAAATTTTGACTCGTATTTCTGTAGTATTATTTGATGAAGGTATATTATACTCTTCTTACATTAAAGGATTAAATGGCCATTCATGTTGTTCCTTAAATTTTGCTAAAGTCATATTATATTGTCGATTTTGTCTCCTTTTCAAACTGCTCTCCTTATAACATGCCACGATACAATATTCAAATGAAAATACCAATTTGAATATTTTTTAATATGAGCAAATAGAAGCAATAATAATAATAATTAACAATAATAATAATACAACAATAATAAAATATACACAACATAACAAATTAATAACTACCTAATAATAACATTTAAAATTTGTTGGTTTAAAATTTTTTAAATAAATAATGTATATATTTAAAAAAATGTTATGTTCTTTTAAAAATTTTTGCTCAACAAATCTGTTGTTGTTGTTGTTTATGGCCCGCCCGCCCGAGACTAGGCAAATGAAGTCAGAGAGAGAGCGTCTTCCGTTTTTGAATACAGCACCTTCATACGAAGGTGGAAGTAGACTTTACGCTCGTAGATGGAAGCAGCATCTGAATCTTCGAATTTAGAGATTGAAACCAGTGAAGACCCATAGCCTGGCTCCAACCACCCTCAGAGGTATTAATTTGTAATGGGAACATGGAGGACATTGTGACCCGAAATATCTTACGTGCCCCAATCGCCATTAGTGAACACGACGGATCTTCGGCTAAGCCGGGACTCGAACTCACCACCTTTTGGTAATGAGAACGACGCCCTAACCAACCAGGCCACCGTGGCCTTCAACAAATCTGTGTAATTATAACAATTTTTATAATGATTTATTAGAAAATAACAATTTTAAGTAATTCTATGTGATTAAAATCTCAACTAATTGCTTCTTACAAGCGAGAGGAAAAAATAATAATTTCCGAATGGAAGGTCACAGGTTCAATCCTAGCCGCTTTTGAACAAGGGATTAGTGATACTTCACATCTACTTTCTATATTGACGTTTAAAAAAGAACGGGGTTTGACCTTTTTGAAAGGGATTTTGTTTTGGATTTTATCCTTAATGCCAGATAAAGAGTCTTTGATATAACAGTTCGTAGTTTTAATTTGCACAAGGGCCTCAACTCTGGGGAATAAGATCCCTCAAAACACCCCTCTAAGAAAGTGTGCCGAAAGTGCAGTCGGAAGTTAAATTATCTGTCCTTCAGTATAAGGGATTGTGTGTTTAGCTTCTAATTTGAGAGGGGATTTTTATAGTGGTTTAAAATCCATTTTAAACTAAAGGTTTAATGAGCGATCGCATTCAAAAATGTTCATTGACAGAAAAAACAAAACAAGCGATTAACGATACTGAATTACATAAACGATTTCTGAGCGATATGCCATTAATAGTTAAAAGTAACCAAAAAAACATCACTTGCTACAAATTTTAATATAAAGTTTTATATACTAAGATGCTATTAGTAAGTATGTTAAATTTACCTATTAATTAAATAGAAATTTGCCATAAATTTTAGACAGCTTGTGAATCATAATTTCTTATAATTCTAAAAAGTTTAATAATACATTTTAACGTAATTTAAATTTTATTGTCAATTGCTTTATTTGCATGAGTACAATATTTAAAAATATCAATACATCTTTATTATTTTACTTATATTTAACTTCTTTTTTAATTAAAAAAATAAAAGAAAAAATTAAATATAATAAAAAGCATTTAAATTATCTTTGCCAATTTAAACTAACCATAAAGTGGATGTATGATTTATTTATTGCTTGCATTAACAATCAAATATTAATATTGAATGTGCTTTACAAGCTACATGAAATAAATTTATCTTTACTAAATAATTAATAAGTATTTATTTTTTAATAGAGGTATCAAGGGGTACACAAATCTCTAATAATATATAAATTAACCAATCCCACTAAGATATTAGCCAACATTTTCTTTCCAACTGCTCACTGAGTAGCTCATCCCACTGACAAATTGACTTGTTTTCGATGGGTGGACAAAATTGCATATTCAACATTATTGATGAAAACGGTTATTTGTTGAACTGACAGAGCAATAATAAGTAAAATAAAGTGACGTACACATGATCTCAACTGTAACGAAAGAAAAAACCACTTTAGGGTTAAAAAATTTTAAATTTTTTTCTTAGAAAACTTTAAATGAAAAAGCTCACCTAATTAAATATTTCTTTAAATAAGATTTAACCCAATTTTTTAAGCATGTTAAGTAAGTCAAATGAATATTTCACGTTTTGGAATATAGAAACAGAAAATATTTTGAGAACAATCTGAAATACTTAAAAGAACACATAACTATGAGACTGGAGAATAATCAAGGAAAGTTTTCACACTTTATAAGCATTTTGCAATAAAAAATTAAAATTTTCGTTGTTTACTAAATCATACTAAAATATTATCACTCTATCTTCTAGCTTTCACTATAAATATTTCGATAAGCAGTTTATCTTCTCCGATATACAAATAGAAATAAACAGGAGTATTGATGCCAATTTTCTGATTTTAAATGAAATTTTAATTTTTTTTGTAGGAACTTAATTTTTTCAATTTTTCAATATTTCCCTTGAAACCCTTGAAACATTCTTAAACTTCTTTATTTTTTACTTTTAAGATATGCAGTGTTAAAAACAGGAACATTTAATAATAAAAAAATTTCTTTCTTAAATTTACTTTGTCAAGTTGTTAAAATTCTATTTTAAAAGTGCATTGTATTAAATTTTAACTAAAAAAGAGCACAAATATTTGATCAAATAATTTTCTTAAAAATATTTTGCCTCCTTAACCAATTGTATTGTTTATATATATTGTACCTCCTTTTTATTTCTGTATAACATGTTTTAATTGATGAATAACAATGTTATATACCAATAAGAAATTAAATAATTAATTTATGTTGATTTTTGAATAATAATGTACGATAAAATTAATATTTTAATAGTTAAATAATTTAGATAGGAAAAACAACTTATTTTTTTAAATCCATTCTTATTCTTTTGATCTTATAACAAAATTAATATTTCAGTTTTATCAGGAATTTTCTCACAGATTCTTTCCTTTCGTTAAATAAAAGTATTAAAATCCACCACAATTCCTAATAGAAAATGTGATTGCTTTTGCTTGAAATGTTTTTCTGAAAAGCTTATATTTTAAAACAACAATTTATTCCAATTTTTAATAATTTAAAATAATATATCATTATTTTAACAAGGTTGTAAAAGCTTTTCTCTCCATGCATTCAAATAAAATTATAGAAATACAAATGATATTTACTTAAATACAAAGCAAACTAAAATTTAAAAAATGAAGTTTGTTTGAAGCAATTTAAAATTTGAATTGTGTGTACTTGAATCCCATGTTAAAATGTAGAATTCTTTCTTATTCATTTGTAACATCAAGGGAATAAACTATTTTGTTACTCTAAATCAGACAGCAAATGTTTCTTAAAATAATTGTCTTTGGAACAAATGTTTAGTATCAGATCAATTTTAATAATAGAAATGAATAAAATATAAAGATTAATTAATCATGAAAAAATAAATTTGTAAATGCAAAATAGTTTTCCCGATTATAAATGATTAAATTTGAATATAAATAAATGTTTTTTTTCTATTTCATACAAATATATATAATTTACGGAAGAATTATATCTCTCATGTCACTGATTTATTATTTAAATGCAAACGATTGAAAATGTGTTGCCATTTCATATTTACAAATGTGCAACAGCAAATTGAAATTTAAAATCTCTTTGCTAAAGCAAAAGGAAGAGAAAAATTTGTTAAATGAGGATAAAGATATATATAATTTGAAATAATCACCATAATTCATGCAGAAATAAAAGGAAGATTAATTCGTTTGAAAGAAATGGTTTTTTTTTTAAAACAACTATTAAGAAGTTTCACAAAATCACATAAACAGAAAAATGGCGTCTTTTGAAAAAGAAGAGAAGTTCAATCACAAGTTGACTTATTTCACAAATTGTAATTTTTTATTATAATTTTGTAACAACAATATGTAATTTTACTCAATACTTAGAATGCAGAAATTCATATTTATCAACAAAAAGTCTTTCTGTTGAACTTTCTGAATATTCCTCTCAAGTTATTTAGAACCCCTCAAAATTGTTGAAAATAACTACCTTTTTTGTTTTATATTGATTAAAATAACGATTAGATTTAAAATACCTTACGAAGTGTTGAACAGAAATGAAATATTTAATCAAAATATTGAAATAAAATGCTACATTATTTTGATCCTTCTTTCCTTAACCTTACATTTTCACAAAACAATAAATTACGGTTAAAGTTAAAAATGTTTATAAGTTCTGAATTTTAGATAAAAATCTCTCTCTCTCTCTCTGATAATAATTTCTTCTTATAAAATTAAATACCATATTTTCTGGGGTTGTAGTCATTTGTTGAGGAAAGGGGTCGTTCTTGTATCAAGAAAAACGTGAGTTCAATACCTAATTACTTAAAGACCAACATGTTGAGAAGAACAATGCTGGATGGCAGTAATATACGATCCAATTTCTTTCCACTTGTGTAGAATGTCAAGAAAGATCTGATATTCTTTTCGTTATTTGATCGTGGTTTAAAATTGCGAGGTAGTGGTCACAGTTTCCAGATCTTCAACTGTAAGAAAAAGCAGCCGAAAACGTATAATCTTGGCTCATCGTGGCTTTAGGATAGAGAAAGTTCTTCAGGGTGAAAGATCACGGGTTCGATCCCTGCCATTATTGAATTATCTGTCATTTTTGACTCATTTAAATGTATACTCTTCTCTAAAATTTTCATAATTCTAATTAAGACCGTGATACCAAGATCGCCAGCTTTAGTTTGTCGTAACAGTAAGAACATAGCAACAGAAAATGCAGTTTATAATTAATTTAAGTAACGAAGTGACTATTGATTAATTGGAGTAAGCAACTGTAATTAATTTGAGTAACGGAGTAACAAAGCAACAGTAAATACAATTTGTAATTAATTTGATTGAATGAAATATTTTAAGAACTATTAAACAACAACAGGCAATAAAACCATAAGTCACATCAATACTCATGAATAGAAAGCTTAATTGAAAGAAATTAATAAAATATTAAGTTTAAATAATTTCCATCAATAAAACATTCTATTCATTACTTTTATAGTGAGTTGTTATTGTTTTTCTTGGAAATTTCAATAAGTAACATCAGGAGAAAAATAACTGTTTGCATAGTAGTGTGGGGAAAAAAGAAATCCCTTATTTTCACGTGATTTTCAAGACTTTATTTTCTAATATATTTCGGACTTTACATATTTCTTTATTCTAATATATTTTTCAGATTTTTTATTGTGATAAATTTTCTCATATATTTAAGACTAATATATTTCGGATTCACTTTGTAAAAATGGTATAAGCACTTCATAGTCAATGTTAATACTGTTATCATGCACTTAAACTATTTGTGTGATTTTATTGGCATTTTTGACAGTGGGCCTACTTCTGTGAAGAACATTATTAGTATCAAAAATACCTGAAAGGAATCTAGGAACTCAATATTGTGCGTAATTGTCTGTCACAAAAGCGGGGGCGAGGACTGTAAGCTGTAGCGGGGGCGAGGAACACCATGTACAATTTCTGTTACCTGGTTTGCATTTTTACTATTATTAAAGATAAACTATAAAATATACCGATTTTTTTTTCTAAAAAAGCACGTAAGGGCTTTTACAGTTGCAATATCGGAACGAAGAAAACATTGTACAATTTTCTGTACACAATTGTCACAATACCTGTTGTTTGGTTTGCATTTTTACCGTTATTAAAGAAAAACTGTAAAATGTATCAATCCAATATTGGGTGTAATTGGTTGTTACAGTATCGAGAGCTTAACCACCATTTCTGATTTTAAACTGCCTGACTTGTATTTTCTCCTATATCAAGGAAAAACTGTGAATGTACTATATTTTCCCTTTATCGACTTCCACTTTTTTAACACCCTATACCTTATAAATGATTATAACAAATAAAATGTAAAATAATGTTTTTGTGAAAAACTTCAACTTTCCAGGGAGATAAGTATGAAATTGTTTGCGATCGATACTGTACTAAACATAGATCTCTACAACCCACCAGTGAAAAATAATAGATTTCTTTTTTCCTACCTAACATAAGGGAAAAGGGATTGTTTTATTGATGAGAACTAATTATCCTTAGAAATTTTGATACGCAGCTACAAAATTTTAACGGCAATTCAAAAATGAAGCGATAATAAATTGATAAATATTATTGAAATATTTTTAAAACTTTCCTTAAGCTATAAAAGGAAGTAATATTGTTCAAAACAAAATTTAATATACAGAGCATTTAATTAGTGGAAATTGATAAAATATTCTTATGAAAATTAAAAAGCAAGAAGAAAAACAATAAAGTAATAGAATCATTAAGCCTACATTTATTTGTTTACTTTGTAAATTAATTGTGATAGAAATTTAAATTCTTAGTAATTTTAATGAGCAATAACAGGAAGAAATACTACAGTTAAAAATCTAATATAAGTGCCTTTTTATTTATGGGGATTGATAAGGAATATTGAGAAACTTTAATAAGTTGCAATAAAAAGCTTTATATATAAGCAAATAATTTAATTGGCGTGAAAATTAGTTAAATATTTTTGGAAGTTTGATGTGAAACGAAGTGAAGAGAAAAAGACATCATTTCGTAATGATGAAATAAATAATTAAAATATTTTATTATCAGAAATAAAAGAATCATTTTTATAAGTTTTAATAAAGTGATTGCAAAAGAAAATGAGAAAATTAAGCAGCTTATACGCAAAAGTGTATAAAATATTTAGGAATTATTAAAATACTTTATACAAACTTTGATAAGCAATAACAGAAAGAAAAACAATAGTTCACATAAGAAATCAATAATAAATTTTCATCTGCATACGCATATCAAAGGATTAAAATATAATAAAATGTTTCTCAAAGTGCAATCTCTCAACTCTTTCCTTCAAGGGATTTTGTTGAAATAATTTTCTTTTCAACCAATCACATTTAAATCTTCAATTTAGGAAGTGAAGTGACATGATCAAAACACTTCTTTACTCATTCCTCAGGATTTACAAACTTCCACCTTTTCTCTTGTATTTAGAAAGTCAGAGTTTATCGCCAAAAGAGAGTTAATTTTCTGATACTTCTCATTAATCAGTTAGCTACACTCTTCAATTAATTTGGCGAAACTAGCTTTTTGGAGTATTTTTAGTTGGCGATAAATCAAGGATAGCTGCTGTACTTAACATAAAATCCATTACTGTTTCTTCTAAGGTATTGAGGGCTGATTAGTTCAAAACACAAACCGTCAAGATTGAATATTCTTCATGCGGTGAAAACTTCAAAAAATAAATATCTTGACAAGTTAAAACTTATATTAAATAAGAGTTTCTTTACAAAGAAATCTTTCATGTGATTTATTAGGTTGATAGAAGAGTTACTTGTTCTAGGAAACTAATTTTGTTTAAAACTTTAAATGTGTATAAATAAGTTCTAATTCTTTTAAATATTTTTTGTTATGCTTTAAGCCTGTGATATTCAAATTGATGGTACAGTTGATTACATTTCCAGTGGGAATCAAGTAAAAAGAATTTATCGTGTTAATCTTGTAGATTATACTAAAACAATTCTTATAATGATTTCTAACTAATTTATTTATAGTGAAAATATACTTCCTTTTTAGTTGTAAATACACATATCATCATAAAAGCAATGTAAATAAATTATCGTATTTACATGTACAAAGCAAATACGCAATTTCTTGCTGGTTTATCAGAAGTTATGGAAGAATATTTCTTTGAATTTGGCTACAGTGTTTCTTGAGATTCTGACAACCCAAAGAATCAGGGGATAAAGTCATTTATGTGACTATAGTTTCAAGTTAAACGTGAAAATGTTGAAGTTCTGCCGCTTCTCACATAAAGGCTAACATTTAGCAAAATGATTCAATTAATAATATCTTAAAATGATGTTTCTCGTCATTGAAATGATGTTTCATAGATAAACTAAAAATAAATTGTAAAATGTCTTTCTTATTTAAGATATTAAATATTCAATTTGGGATTAATTTCCTTTATGTTCCAATGTATTTTCGACCAGTGATGTATAGGTAAAAGCGAAAACGCATTTCCTTGAGAAGGCAAAAGCAGTTCTTTTATGAAATCGAAAAAATAAATAGCAATCGTCCGATATCATAAATATTTTATAGCTACTCCCAGCGATAACACATAGTTGACAATATATATATATATATATATATATATATATATATATATATATATATATTCAATAAAAATCAAAGGCAAGAGAAAGGCATAGGAACCTCAATCTTATATATAGGAGGGATATGACCAACTATGCAAATAGAACACTCTTTACTGACAAGCACGAAAGATAAATGTCTGAAAATTTCGTGCAATTCAGGCAATTCTAATGTACGGGAATGCAATATTTAATGAATCAAAACACGTGTATACAATATTTGTGATAATCTTAAATTTATCAGAAACATAATTAAACGATTAATTAATAACCTTGAATGTAATAATTTAGTTATTAATTTTATTATAAAATATGTAAGAAATAGGGAATCACTTGTAAATTTGAAGTAATGAGAAGATTTTATAACTACAGGAGAGCTACCTGAGCATTGAAGTTCTTACAAGAATCTCGAAAAATATTTTCAAATTTAACGTACAACTTTTCAAATTACGTTTGGCAACCATATTTTAATACATTTAATAAATAGATTTTGATTTTCTGAAACCGATGTATATATATCTTTTATATACTGCTTTACTGATATTTTTTATGCATTGTTTTGATTCTATTCATTTTAATTTTTAATGATTTCCTTCAATACTGACACTCTTCGGGGGTATTGAACGAAGAGTCTTAGACATTTGTCCTTCGTGCTTGTCAGGAAAGAATATTCTATTTGCATAGGTGACCATCTCCCTCCTGATGAAGACGTCTCTCTATGCCTTTTCCCTATTTGCATTATATAATTTTTTCTTGATTTTCTCCTAATTGTATTGTATAATTTCTTCTTTTGTCTTTGATTTTGATTGCTCTTTAAGTTACACCTTATTTTATATATATTGGCATTTTCTCTCATTAGTTGCTTTTGCGATAGTTTGATTATTCCCAATATATTATTTAATATTTTATTTTATTGATGTCATGGACTTTAAAGTGCTTTCAAAGCAGTAAATACAATACATTATTTTATATTAATTGCTATTAATATTAATTGCTATTAATATATATTGCTATTAATATATATATATATATATATATATAAAGTGTGTATCTCATAGGGCTTTTTACTAATTATTTCCAATTAGATAAGAATCAAATCTTTTTCAACAATAAAATCATGATACAGGATGATTTTCTCTTTATAGGAGCAAATATTATTGAGAAATGAATAAATATAGTTTAATTCGATTATTTTTTCATTGATATCGTTCAATAAATCCTTTGAACAATAAAGGCACTAAAATGAATTAACTGTAAATTATTGACCTATTTATCGTAATTTAATAAACTCTTCCACTAATTAAACCACTGATTGGTATTTTATTGAGGTTTAATTCGTAACCATCCTAACGTAACTGTTATTCTTTTTCAAAAATATTTTTAATAGATAAAATATAATACAAAATTAAAATATTTTCAAATTTTACTACAAATTGGGAATAACAATGTTTACTTTGTTTAAATTCTTAAAAATGTAACAAAACTTGAAACTTATGAGATAATTATTTCGAAAAAACAAACATTTCAATCGTTTTTGTCAATTAAAACTAACCATAAAGTGGATGTTATAATTTATTTATTGCTTGCATAAACAATCCAATATTAATATTCAATGTGCTTTACATTCTACATGAAATAAATTTATCTTTATTTAATGATGAATAAGTATTTATTTTTTAATAGCGGTATCAAGAGAGATAAATCTCCAATAATATATAAAATTACCCATCCCACTAAGATATTGGCCAACATTATCTTTCCAACTGCACTGACAAATTGACTTGTTTTTGATGGGTGGACAAAATTGTATATTCGACATTATTGGTGAAAACGATTATTTACTTAGCTCACAGACCCATTAGAAGTAAAATAAAGTGATGCATACATGATCTCAACTGTAAGGAAAGAAACAGCCACTTTATGGTTAATATATAAAAATATATGGTATTAAAGAGTATTAAATAACAATTTAAAGTTTAAATATCCCCATTTTTTTTTCTCAATACTGTACTTAAAAAGTTAACTTAAAGTATTAGTTAAATCTTTATTGCTTTTAATGTTTCGAATGGGGAAAAATACAACCATAATAACTTATAGAATTCAATAAATAAGTGAAGAATATCCCCGGATTTTTCGAGATTCCGTATTTGTCCATCCAAACCTAATCTTTGTTAACGTCTGCACCGCTGGCCCACGATAAAGAGAAAACAATCCCTTCGTCTGGCTGGAGCCTCTCCCTTAGCTCTGACCTTCAACATCCCGTAGGGACTCTGTAAAAATGTTTTCTCCGCTGATATACGGAGTGCAAGGAAAAAACAAAAACCTTCGCCGCCTGGAGACGTAAAAAGGCAGGAAATTTGAGAGTTAAATACTTGAATAGATCGCTTCTTCTTTTTTCATTGCAACCTGATATTTAACATAAAAAAGTAACAAATAACATAAAATAAAAATAATTATTATACATAATATTTTTTTATCAATTTCTTATTTAAAGAATCAAAATAAATTCATATTTTATTAAATTTTTCTGTTCGATATCTTTTTTTAAATAAAAAATAAATTCAATTTGTTTTAAATATTTATGCAATTATATTTTAGATTGATAAATTTCTAGATATATTTTTCATTTTATAGGCTAAATTTGTAAAATAATTAAAAAAAAGTTCATAAGGCAATGAGTAATTTATTTTCTATCTCCATTAAAACTTTTTCTTCCCTGTAAATGGGGACATTTTGCCTATTTACGTAATTTAATATATGAAAAGTAGAATAGAGCAACTTAATGGTAATAATTTTTTAATTTTCAGGATTTATTCAGTAGAGTAAAATCTTATAAATTGTGGAAAAAGTTTAAAATATTACTAATCAAGTAAATTATATTTTTTCACCAAATATTTATTGTTTCGAATAAAAAATCATTAAACTGTATTCATTCTTTTTACTATAAAATACTGCTTTTCAAGTAGTATTTAGAAAGTATATCATTGGGGGAGTAAAAAGAAGTAAAATTTCAAATTCCAATTAAAATTTTAAAAAATATTTAAAATAATATTTCCCATACATCATAGAAATTGTGAATAAAATTTTAAGTAGCTTTAAAATAATATTAAAGAATATAATGTTTCTTTATTCGTTTCTAATTAAGTGTTTATACGAGATAAATAATTTTAAAGGAAATTAATTTACCTCATATAAGAGAACAACATAAATGAATCTAGAAAAATATGGAACTTTTATATAAAAAATTACAGGCTTACTCTTCTGATTTATTGCTGTTTCAATACTTATTAGATTTCTATTGCATGAATTTTGAAAATTAAAATGCGTTGACGTATACTATGTATACGGGTGACCTACGTATATGGTAGAATCTAACGGGTATTATAATCCTAAATTTATAGATATGGGCCTACTGTTCCCGTCTATGGATTAGTGTTATAATACCCATATCCGTTTTCGAGACCGAGGGAACTGGGGTACAAAGCAGATGTCCCTATTAAATAGTCAACCCATTTTTTTTACACAGTTTTATCGACCCACTGAAGGGTTGAAAAACTGAGTCAAACTTGCCTAGCTGAGGATAGAACCTCGGACTTGTGCCTTGGGGATGGCATACGAAGCACTACAGAAATGGACTTCATACGAAAGCCTATTATGAAAATTGTTAAGTAGGTGTCACATTTATTAACATATTTTATTTGTTATTCCGAAAAAAATGCTGGGATGGTAGCTGAAGGAATAGTGTTTTGATCTTCAGTGCATGGGTTCGATTTCCATCACACTCCTCCCTCTATTTATGCTGATTAGAGATTTATTTAAATACAATTATATAGCTAGATTTATTAAAAATAATTACTTAAAAACAACTAAGAATACGATCATGTGAATAGTAATTAATCTATTAGTTATCCTGGTTTTCCAAAATTACAGCAACAAACCATGATTTTTTTAATTCATTTTCTTAGAATGGTTTATGTGTTTTCATTTTCAAATCACGTGCAATAATATTTCAGAATCAAGCATCTATATGATTGCATGTTCTTTTCTGCTTTCAGAAGTATCGATACGATGAGGATGAGCCGACACCCCTCAAAGATTTCAGTGGCCTCGATGGTCTGCCCCGGTCCCTGCTGGAGGGCAGGGGATCTGAACAGTTCGTACCTAGTCTTCCAGAATCACCTAGAAGGGTAAGTCTGACATTTACCTTTCGAAATATATGGTCTTATATTAAAATGGCGGGGAATATTTATGTCTCTTGTCAAATAAAAGTAAAAAAGATCATGAATTTTTGCAGCCAGCCAAATGTTTAAATTCCATAAGTAATAAGTACCTTCCTTTTGCACCATGTCTGAATTAAAAGGAATGCAGCTAAGTATGCATGTTACTTTCCATGCAGAGGAACAATAGACACTATTAAAAGTGCACTCCAATCAGCGCTCTCAAAAAACCAGTCTCTAATTGGTCAAGGATAAAACATGTGATGCATTGTTCTTCCAATAAGGTTCGTGTTTTCCTTAGAAAGGCGTGGAACAGTAATTCTCAATCTTTTTGTCGCTGAATATAACGATTTCAAAATTTGGTGGTACAAGTTAAGAAGTTGTTTACTGAAAGATAATACACTGTATAAAATAGATTATGATAAGATTTATGAAGGTAAAACAAAACAATATGTACTAAAAAAACGACAGTATGTTTATTAAGGGATTCACTATAGTTTAATAATAAGGAAGTTTTTAATGGGAAAATTGAACTTGATGTTTTTTGTTAATTTCATTTATATTTCTTCGTAACAATGAATGCTATTATCATTATAAAACTTTGCAACTTAAAACAAAGGCGTTCCTCAGAAAAATATTTAAGTTTTGAGCATTAGTTTTATCTTTTCTTGAAAGTAACTTTAGAAAATTTTCTACATTTTATGTTTAGACATTTCACATTTTTTCTTTAAACAAGCATTAAGAGTAATGTTATGCTACATGAAATTATCACAAGCATTAAATATTATATTATTTTTCATATTTAATAGTGCATTTAATAGTAAAAATCTAACATTAAGAGTGATTACATATTGCATAAAATTATCACCAACATTAAATATTATCTTGTTTAGTGGAATAAAATTTAATACATCTTGAAACCTAACTTTTCAATCAGATCCACACCTTGGACAATTTGACATACCAACCTGTAATGTATTGCAAAATAGATGTAGAAAACTGATTATTAGCTCCACCTTATAATTTATAGTCATTTAAAAGCTATAAGTGTAATATCTTTTTTTATCCCCTTTTTTGATTTTGAAGGATTCTCAGAAAAACTCTACACATAATCACCTCCAGTATTTGAAAATTATTGTGTCAAATTCTTTGAAGAAAAAAACACGTTCTCAAATATTATCAAAAGGGATTTCACATTTTTTTCATTTAGATTAAATTTTAAATTAGTTTTATTAAAACGATGTTAATCATTAAAACAAAGTTTGAAATAAGATCATTATTATATATATAAAAATGGGCTTAATTTAAATCTTTCCGTGGAATAGTTATTTATTCAAAAATAATTCTTTAGAAGAAAAAATTGGATACATCAATCATAAAACTAAGGAATTTAGAGTTGAAGAATTTATTATTAATTAAATTCGTGTTGTGCATATATCAAGAGAATATATTCTGTCGAAATAATTATAAATATTGTGCTTTGCTACAATTAAGATTTATCAAGAATCGTCAATATATACACTTGCTTCTTGTACTCGTTCATTATATTATGTTATTAGTTGAAATATACTCGTTATTCTTGTATATTACTTGTTAAATCATGTTATTTGTTAATATATACTTGTTTTATTATGTTTTATTTGATACTTATTACTAAATACTTGTTCTTTTTTATAAATTTTTTATTTTAGTTATTTTTTATGGCATTATTAATTGAGGACAAAAGAACTAATACGTGAAAATATTTTTTTGCCAAATGTTTTTCTACTAAAATTGTGGAAATAAAATAAGTAATTTTTATAAAAAATTATTTTTTCTTTATTCATTTCTATGGATGAAATTTATTTTAAGTACTGTTTTGTCCTTGAAGTACGGATTAATTTCTGAGTTATTTATTCATCAGAAAACATTCCTTTTCCGGGTTGTACATTCAATACGACCGATACATTCTGTTTTCGAATTCAATCTCAGGAAGAACACGCCAGGAATCTTCACCGATTTCCTATCATCAAATTCTGAGATTACTCAAATATCTAAATTTACAGAAATATATGGCCGTTGTAATGACCGTGATTACTTAATTTGGAAAACTAATCACCGGCACAGAGAATCCAACCGGGCGAGAAGTGCAATTAGGGAGCTTGCGCGGTGCGATTCGAAATGCAGAAATTGTATTCTAAATGATGTAATAAGTAATACTTCTAATTGCCACACTATCTCATGCATGGAATGTTATTTATGTAGGCCATCGAGGCCTAAGTTAAAGATAATGATGGTATCTAAAGGCCATTTTGGTTGAAGACAGAGATGGAATAATGTATCTTCGTGTACTTTCCTTTATACATAAATAAATGAAAGTACAGGCAGATACATTATTCTATTTCAGTATTCAACCCCCACACAAACAAAATATTATTATATAGCATCATTATCTACAATTTAAAACTGGTGAACCAACATAAAAATTTTTAAAGATTTTGTTTTTTGAAAATTTTTTTAAATATTTTTTGAAAATTTATTACAAAATTTTTTAAGTATTTTTATAAACTTTTTTAAAAATTAAAAAAAATTTTTTTTAGAATTTATATTTGAAAATTTATTTAAAACTTTTTTAAAAATATTTTTATAAAATTTACTTTGGAGTTTTTTTAGAATATTTCTTTGAAAACTTATTTAAAAATTTTAAAAAGTATTTTTTTTTATAAATTTTTTTAAAAAAAAATTTTAGAATATTTTTGAAAATTTACTTAAAATTTTTTTAAAATATTTTATAAACTTTTTTTTATGAATTTTTTAAAAAATTTTTTAGAAAATTTTTATATATAATAAGAGAAAAATAAATTAATTACAGTATAACAAATGATTTTTAGCAAATTAAAAAAACTTTTCTAATAAGAACAAGATGAAAGACATTAAGAATACAAACTAAAACAACTATGGTAAACAAGCTTCGTATTGACATCGTGACAGATCCAATATATAAATTTACCCATTACATCCACAACCCCTTTTGTTTCTTGTTTGGAAATGATACATAAAATAAAAAAAAATTGCTTAGTGGAACGAAAGTTTTTAAGACATTTCGCTTTGTTTTATTTTAACTGCAAACATATCTACTGCATTTAATAAATGTAATAACATTTAATTTATTTACTATACCATGGAATACAAAAAAATCAAAATACTAGTTAAAAATTTGTAAATAGAACTTAATCAGATTTCAGAAAGATTCAAAATGTAGATAATAAAAAACTAGGTAGTGTAAATGTTGTGGCTTCGAATCCCATGTGGGATAAAGGAGCTATACCAGATCCATGATTCCATGAATCATCAAAAGATCGAGGAAAAGGAGAGGTCTCTCAAAAAACGCTTCCATGGTGAAATCGGGGCAATCTAGTAAATGTTGAGGACTAGCCTCACTGGAGTTGCACTTTTTGCAAGTTGGAAAAAGTTTAATTTGTCCGCTATATGTGAGACTCTTAGTAGGCCCACTGACGAATCAACAGGTCAGCACCTGTACCCTGAAAGGCAAGAGCTCCTCGGGGACACCAATGATGTTCCAGAGGGACAAGCCAAGCTTTATTGACATTAGTTTTGTTGATAGAAAATAGTTTGGAATAAGTGAGGGCCATATTTGGGGAGAGGCTGGAAGGGAAGAACCCTCCCTCACCAACTGATCAGCACGTTTGTTACCAGAAAGGCTCACGAGTGAGGGTATCCACTGAAAATGTGTGTCACGTGAGGCTGATAGGCTTTTAACAAATGGAGAAAAGCAACTCAGTTTACAATGTAAATGTTGAGCAGAATATAATAAGATGTAATTGAATTCACTTACTAGAAAATTCAAGAACAACTGTTTGTCTAGCACTGCATCTACTCAGTAGCTACGATCTGGGGAAGAGCCCAAGAATATATGTGGGATCCGTTTTAAGGTATAATATGGAAAAGATCTGTATTCCTCCTTTCATTCCCCGAACTTTAACCCCCATGCACTCAATGATATCAAAAGCCTAATCATTAAATTAATTCGGGAGAAGAAAAATCCATTATTTTTGCGGTAAATGATTATTGTAATCATAATTACCGTTCAAACTATTTCAAAATTATGCTCGTTGGAAAGGTGACGTTTCGCACTAAAAACTCTTTTACAGTTTTCTCTTTTGTCCATTCAGTTGTGAGTTACAGGATGTTAAAAATGGAAATCAACAAAGACAAAATTTGGTATATTTTACAGTTTTCTTTGATAAAGACGTAAATGCAAGTTAGGGGGCTGAAACTGTTTGTTGATGTTCATAGTCCCGATATTGTAACAGCCAATTATGTGACAACAGAAATCAGTTTCATAATGATGGACTGAATCTCTTCACAATGTATTCCTCACCTACAGATTTGACTTATCTACCGAGGATCATACTGAGCAAATGCGTGAAGAAGGGTTTTGGATGGTTGCTGATTCTAGTGCTGAGACATTTGCTCAGGCAATCCCAGTGGTTTCCTCGTCTGTTGTGGAATTAGATCAATTGCTGTGATGTAAACCATTGTGGAACAACTGTTCCTAATGACTCCCTGTATATCTGTAACCAATATTATGGTTTTGAATGAGTCAGTACAGATACCGTTACAATCGGACTTTTACGATAAACGAGTGCCAAAATAAAACTACTAAATTCCATTCCTTGTTTTGTCAATTATTTTGGACAGCCATGAGAAAGTTTCACGTCATGCAATTAAGGATGAATAATCAGGAGTTGCGCCAAATCTCTGACAATCACATTCCTTTTCAACTCATGTGCTCACGAGTGCATAGCTGTTGTTGTAATTACTTATGACACTTGGCAAACCCAAGGCCGTCAGTCAGGACTAGGCGAATGAAGTCAGAAAGAAATTTTCCGTTTATAAACGGAACACCCCCTACGAGTAATACGATTTTGGCTCATAGATGGCAGCACCATCTGAGTTTTCCAAATTAAAGATAGAAAACCAGGGAAGACCCAAGGCCTGGCTCCTAACACCCCCAGGGATATTAATTTTTAGTAAGAACATAGAGGTCATTGCGACTACAATTATTTGACATGCCCCAGTCACCACTGATGAACACGATGCATCTTCGGATAAGCCGGGATTTGAACACACTACCTTCCGGTAACAAGAACGATGCCGTAACCACCAGACCGTCGTGGTCCTACAGTCATTCCTAACACTTGTGCATGTAAAGCCACTCTTGGCATCTCATAATATAACACATAATTTGTTGTTTTTATATTTTTTGAAACAGTTCTTCAGGTTCATTCAATTAGCTTCTGTTCGGAAAAAGTGACGGCTCTGGAAACTTGGAAACTCTATGTCTGATACAACAAAAGACAGTCATTCTTAAAGACTGTGTAAGCTGGAAATTGCATTCAATCCAATGTACTCCATTTATGTAAAACACCATTGTGAAGAAACTATTAGAGAGGGTATAAATGTAGTCACGTGAATATGGATCAAAAATAAGAGGTGGTTGGCTGTGTTAAATGACCGCAGTTTGAAGAAATAAACAGTAAAACAAATAAAAATATCGCATGAACAAAAGTTATGTTGACTTTATCAATCGGATATCGCAACTTCTCTCAGAAACTCCACTCGAACTTATTGCCAGGGAAAGTTATAGTAAATGTAAAATGTCTGAAGACAAATGATGCAAAACAAATATTCAAAAAAGAAAGTTGGTTTCTCTACTTTACGAACCAAAACATATATAGACTGATAATCCATTTTCCATTTTGAAACATGACAAACTTGAGAAATTTACAATTTATTTAAGTCCTTTTTCTTTAAACTTTCACACACCCATCACTTGAGCCACATTACTTCCAAAACATAACGTCCATATGTCCTCTCAGCATGAAGGCCTTCAGAGCGGTAGGTATCTAATATCGAACTAAGTGACATATGGGCATGCATAAGTAGATTTTCTTCGGCAGGTTAACTTGATTCGAAAAAAAATATTATCTCATTTTAGCATTTTTTTCAATTTTAATGTTGAATTTCTTTTACGAAAAAAATTAAATTTGTGTATGTTGAATTTCTTCTGGTGTTTGTAGATTTTGAAATATTCTTTTTTAAAATAGAGAAATTGTAATTTGTATAAAAGTCTTTCCAAGGAAAAAAAAATTTAAATTACCTTATTGCGGTCAAAACATATCTAATGCATAACTTCTTCTGACACAATTCAAATACTGTTTAAACTGACGCATTCCCATTCATATCATTTCCAAAGATGAGCTAAAAATTGACAGCTTTTCATTCCATTTAATTCGGTCGCACTCAACCTCGCGTGTGTTCAGGCAGGGGTGGACGCATTTGTTGCTGCTTTGTAAGCGAGACCGCCCTTAGGGATCTCGCTTTCAAAATAAGGCTCTTTGAACCACGCCGAACAGCGGGAGTGTCCGCAGAGCAAGGGTACGTAATGGATGCTGAAGGTCATTTCGGCATTCATGAAAGTCTCCCCTCCGAGAGGGGATGGAATGGATTACGATGTCGTTTGCGCAGACGATATTCATTAACGAAGAGCTGCATTCAGGCTATTATTTCACCAATATCGCATGCAAATAATATAAATTGAATTATTCATATTATGGCGCTGACATCGTGTCCTTTTCTTCCGCCTGGTAATGTTTGAAAAATGATATTAAAAGTGGGGTCATTCAGAATAGCGATGCCTTCGCTTGCAGATTAAAATGAAGAAAAATCATAAAATATCGTAAGCAATACCCATGAAGGAATCGTGCATAAAACTACGATATCATGGTTTATTGTCGTCTGATGATAGAGCAGGTAACTAAATATTTTTAGTTTTACATTAACAGTTTTCTGATTCGATTCCCACATCAAACAAGTAGTTTCAATGATTTGGTATCTACTCTTAAATGTAGGTTCCGAACAAATTTCTCTCGTTAGCAAAAATTGAGATAGTAAAATTCTTGTCGACATCAAATGGCATAAGTAAGATTCTTTTGTGGACAATAAATGACATGATTATGATTTTTGTCGACATTAAATGACATACGTTTGGATTTTGTGAATATTAAATGGTATAAGGGAAATTCTTGTCGACATAAAATGGTGCAGAGTGATTTCATCAACAGCAAATGAACAAGAATCAACTCATACCTTGGCTTGGTGACCGCTCTCCATATTGAAAAACTCATACCGACATACCGATCTCAGCCAGATTAAAGTTACTTTTTAGAAGTCTATCAAATGTACTTATACTATATATGCTCAGAATCTGGAAGCGATTTTATTTCTTTTGATCAATCAAGTGCGTTAATGAATTTCTCCATCTTTGCCAAATTTCTCTGAACACTGTATACGAAAAAATATAAGAACATTTTCTTCCACTTATAATAATTCTAATATCTAACAAAATTTTGAAAAAAACTAACATCATTTAATATTTAAAATTCAGGTAAATATATTTCAAATAGTTTATTTCGTTTCCTGCGTCCATTGCCTTATAATTTCCATTTTATTCTAAAATTTGGGTTAATAATTTTGAAAAAATATATTCAATGATTATTTTTTACATTTCATAACTTTTTTGAAAATTACTAGTACCTTGGTTTTTGGTATTAAAAATATTGGCAGTTAAAAGACAACAAAGGTGCTGAAAACTAATACAAGGCCTCAACATTGTTTTGTTTATCAAAGAAAATATTCTTATAAATATTTATAGCTACCAGAGAGGAAACCTTATAAACTGCCAAGCACAAGTTATTTTTTACAGAAGTAGAATTAGAAAAACTATTAATCGTTTTTCAACAATGGTTGGAACATCACAACGTGTAATAGTTCGGTTTGCTTCTCGCAATGTGATCCCTTTTTATACTCATATGATAACTTAATCTTTAATTACAATTTAAAATAGGTTTTGTATCTCTATAAGAATCTAAGCCTGAGTTAGGGATCGAACATACTAGACTCCGATTGTTAACACTTGTTATCATCCACCTTCTCATGATGAATATAGTTATGAATCTTTTGAGAATCCCCATCATAATGCCTCTCAATTAAAGAATAAAAAATGCAACATATTAACATATAACAAGGAGAAAGAAACTCCCAAGCACTCACCTGACAGATATGTATGGAGAAATCAAAGGTTTAGCTTCTATCATTTATTATGTAATAATGCCAAGAGTAAAAATTTGGATCAGTGGACGTCGTTCTCGTTACCAGAAGGTAGTGAGTTCACATCCCGGTTTATCAGAAGATCCGTCGTGTTCACTAATGTAGACTGGGTCACGTAAAATATGTCCTCCCTGTTCCCATTCCAAATTAATAACCCTGGTGGAAGCCAGGCCTTGGGTCTAAACGATCTTCCTACCTCTAAATTGGAAGACACAGGTGGTGCTGCCATCTTTGAGCCAAAGTTGAACTTCCACCCTCGAGGAGTGCTCTGTGCGAAAAAGGAAGAAACTCTTTCTGACTTCATTCTTTCAGTCCCAGACGGGCAGGCTTGGCTTCGCTCGTCAGGGACTGGCCGACTGAAGTCAGAAAAAGCGCCTTCTATTGTTAAACAGACTCCCCCCCTACTAGGGTGGAAGTGCGGTTTAATTGTTTATAATTGTTATTATGTTATAAGTCTGGCCGATGTCTAAGTGGTTAGAGCTTTTAGTCCCGGGTTCAAATCCCCTTCCTGGTATAGATGTTCCTTTTTCTCTCTGTGTTTCTACATCCTTCTTTCTAAGATGATGAATGAAATTTTCCACCCTTTAAAAGGGTTTGTGACATTGTGACGTGGATAATGCTACTCTCTTTTGTAATTTCACATGTGCCCACCGGGTAATGATAAATGAGTAACTTATTAAAAATGCATTTATTTAAAACCTCCAAAATTTGACTATTGTTCGTGATTGTTTGTTCAATTGTAAAATATTACATATTAGGTCTTTTGAATTAAGCTCTAAAATATATCTCTAAAAGTTTAAACTGTAATGATTAGTCCGAAAGAATGATTACAAAATCAGGAACTTCTTCAATATTTTGGGGAAAATGTTGAAATTAAATATCCAGTTAGTTAACATTAAATATAATTAAAAATGTGGCATATGTTATTTCATATCTTTTTTTAATTATATTTAATGTTAAATTCCGATAATATTTTACATATTTGAAATATACTTTTGTGATTATTATTGAAATTGAACATATCCATCAAAGTGGAATAAAATAGAAAGATATTTCTATTAACAGCTGAAATTAAAATTATATTTCGTATAACCAAAATTTTAACTGTCGTAAATGAAAATATCAAATTAACAAAATTATAAGCATCTATTGAAAAATTATATAAATTGAAGGTTATCAAAACAATTACTTTAAAATATTTAACATAAAAAATAATCTATACAAAGACATATTTTCGTTAATAAGTTTTTAAAAGAATTTAATTTTAAAGAATTGGTTATTCAAATTTATATTTTGATATTCAAATAATTGCTTTACTAGGATTCAGTGTAAAAATGCATACTAACTGTGTATATATATCGTATACTGTGTATAGATATCGATGTGTACATATATCGATATGAAAACTGTGTATATATATCGATAATATTACAAATGTATACATAGAGAAAACTGTCATGTGCAACTAGTTTTATAATATTTATATAATTAAAATTATACTTTAATAGTTGATGAATTATTTTGTTGAGCTATGAGTCGAATTTTCTCAATCATATGAATAAAAAATTATTAAATGAAAAATAGTTACATATTTATATAAAATTTTTGACTTATTGATTGATAACTTTTTTAAAAAATATATGCATGTTTCAAAATTGGCTACTCGCTATGAATATATCCCCTAATTAAAATTTATATAAAAAGGTTTTTTCATTATTTTAATTATTTAGTTTTTCGAAATTTAAATGCGAACAGCAAATTAAAAATTCATAAGAAATTTGTTATAATTAACACGCTTTTAATATGTGTATTCAATATAATTAATTTCATTAATTATAACATATGAATTAAGAGAAAAAGTACTTTTTAGATTTATTCCACAGAAAAAGATATTGAATCGGAAATACAATCGATTCACGAGCTTGGCGATCAATTTACATTAAAAAAAAAATAATGTTTCTAATAAATACTTTTTAAGAAAAGGAGAAAATGATTGACAGTGTAATTTTTTTTAATTAAAAAGTAAGGGCATTAAAAAAATGCGCTGTTTTTCCCCTTCTTAAAGGTATTAATATTTTCTCACTTTTCCCTACTAAAGATACAGTTAAGTGGGACGGTATCGCCATCTATATGTATTCCAATAAACTAAGAGTATTACTCTTGAAGCCAATAGATGGCAGGACTGCCTATGCTTGAAATTCAAATCAAAGAAGTGACAATTCAATTTCAACATTAATTTTCTTCTTTGTTTCAAAATACAAGAAAATAAAACAAAAAGAAGTAACACGTGAAAATTCTTTTTAAAAATGTTATAAATAAATCTGTAGTATATAATAAATATATTTTACTTGTATAAATCTGTTTTATTTTGATTCTGTTTTTTTAATATTTAAATTAAACTAATTTCTAGATATCGTATAATTTATTAAAAAATTAATATTCATTATATTTTATTATAATAATACATTAAAATATTTATTTATATTTTCAATGCATTATTTACTGTTAAAAAATAAGTTTGTGTGATTATATAAATAAATCACACAAACTTGTGTTTTAACAGTAAATAATACAAGTTAAATATTTGTTTAGGGTTTAAGAGCACATACATATTTTTTGTTTTGAACAAAATATATTTTAAATCAAATATCTTAAAATTTGAACACATATGTGAAATATATTTAAATATAAACTGTAAATATGTTTTAAAATTTAAATGTTTATTTCAAACATAATATAAACATGTATGGAGCAATAGCAAATTGAAATTTACAGTTTTTATTAAATTTTACGATAAAAGTAAATTTGTTTTTAAAAATAATTTGAGTTTATATTTTACATATAAGTCATTTTTAAGATTATCAATGTGGTTTTTAATTTCTTCAATACATAATTGTAACATGGTTCACAACTTCATTTTATAAATTTCTTTTTAAATTAATAACAAAATACAATTAGAATCAAAATTCAAGACATACAAAATACTGTACTGATATTTTTTTAAAAGGACATATTTAAAATCATCTTATATAAGTTAAAATAGTAAATGTTATATAAAATATATACAGTTTTAAATAGTTAGATCAAATAAATTAGTATTATTGCATTCAATGACATAGTTTTAAAGAGCGTTACAAAATTTGCTTTCTTGTATTATTATAAAATATAATATTATAATCAATTTTCATTTATACCCAGTGACATATAATTTTTTTTCTCTAGGTGATCAGTCAAAACTTCTTAAAAATAATTAATTAAGTAGAATCAATTATATTCTTCTTACTACGCTGTTATATGCTTAAGAACTCAAAAATAGTATAAAACATTTTTGTTAACAGTGCAGCATACATATATTAGTAACAATTTTCATAGAATTAATCAATACAAAAATATTATGAAAGAGAAAAACCTGAAAAAATCTTAAACACTTGCTCTGATATATAGCTCAAATGTAGACAAAACATATCATTGCTACACATTGTTCAATAACATGGGAACAAGAGCAATCTATACAACTGTGGATGAATCCTCTCCATTTACATAACTACGGATATTTTTTATAAAAATTGATTATTTTTGTTCAATGTTGTCTGAAATGTGCTCTTTTAATTGCCTACATTTAGAAATTTCAGTATAATTATTTCATATTCAGACCAAGAGAGTTGTGTGATAGAGCTAGATATATTCAGTTGTTCGCAAGGCAGGCAACTTGAAAAACATCTAAACATTTCTTGTTTGAAATCAAGCTCACGTGCATTCTTTTTTTATTTCTAATGGCGGGCACCCTTGAGCGAGTAAGTACATTAGGCCTTTTGCCGTAACAAAGCCGGAAACTGCTACTGATTTTATCGTTACCCGGTGGGCACCTGTGAACCAAGTCACGAAGCTACGAGTAGCATCGCCCACGCCACACCACCACAAACCTGTTTATAGGGTGGGCCACATTCATCCATCATCTGAGGAAAGGACAAGAAACAAGGGAAAGAGAAAGTACATCCATACCCGAGCTTGGATTTGAACCCAGGTCCTCCCCAACCGTAGTCAGTTACGCTAACCACTAGACAGGATGGGCGGCAGCTCATGCATTCTTCATTTATTTATTTGTATTTAAAACAGACTTTATAAGCTTTCATCTTTTTACACAAAGCTGTATATTGCAGGTCTTTAATTGTATCATTATAATAAGCTGCAAATTGATAAGAAATCATCACATTTATAAGAATATGGTTGTAACGGTTTTGTTTTTTTTTATTATTATTATAAATATTTAGTAATAGTAAAATAATATTAATAAATAAATATTATTATTTGAGGATTATTAAGAATTCTAATAACATATATTTCTCAATTGTATACCATAAAGAAATGTGTGTCTACGAAATCCATTATCATTAATCTGACCATCGTCTAATTCAAGTGCCAACAGCAAATAGCCAATGAAATCACGTGACGTAGTACTAAGGAAGTGTAGAATACAAAAATTGTATTATTATTTTAGGGGAATTTACAGTATAAGCATGTAAAACTAATGCTTAACAGGAATTGAATATATATAATAAGAATTATATTTTCACAAAAATCTAAGTTTATGAGGATATATAAAAATTAAAATGTTCAATGAATATACAGTGTATGAGGATAATTAAGATTTTAGTGAGTAAAAATTTTTTTAAAATATACAATATTCGAGTATGATTATTTTTTTACACTGCTTATTTTCTGAAGAATGATTATTTTGTTAAAAAAATATTTTACAGCTATATATTATATAAGAATATAAGCAAAACCTTGTGCAGGAACATATAATATAAAAAATTCGTTACAGATTTACCTATTATATACGAATATCATTAAAATTTATATTATTAGTTACACAGAAAGAAACTATACAAAATTATATTTAAAATTAGATAGGAATAAGCTTCGAAAGAATAGAATTACTGAAATAAGTATATAAAAGTATAAATATATAAAACTTTATAGAATTTATTTAAAAAGATACTTATTTATAAAAGTAAATTATAAAATATAAATAGTAAAAGTAACTATATATTTTGCTATTAATATAAAGAGTATGAAGTATATGGAAACAATAAAAAATTTAAAGGAATATAAACAAATGTTTAGGAATATACTATATAAAAATGTAATCCAAATATTACAGAAATATGTAGAATAAAATTATTATTTAATAAATACGCAGAATGTAAGAGTATACATATAGAGAGATCTACAATATTAGATTTAAATATTTACGGGATTTAATAAATAATATTGCCTTACTGGATTATACAACCAACAATTATATAATAATTACTGGAGCATATAAATAGATAATTTAATATTTACTGAATGATATAATATAGAAGTTTATTTTAAGCTTTTTAAAAATACACAGCATATGAGTTTACATAAAATTTTGAGTCATAAAATAAGTTTTATTACACTAAAGTTTTAATTTATGTATAAAAGTGAAAATAATGCATTTTTTTGTATAACAATTTTTGTGTCATGCGCAATTGATATAAGATTTTCAACTCAACATTGGACTATTTCCATTTGCAAAACTACAGAAATATATAAAAAAAATTTCATTTCCTTTACTTCAATAATGCGTTTTAAAAATAAATTAAAAACCAATACCTTTTTTTAATGAAGTGCTTCTATGAAATTCTGGAAAACAAAAGGCATTCAGATTCAATATTACTCATTGTTACTTTTGATTCTTAAAATGTGGATCATTATATATTCAGTAGGTCAAAATGTTCACACTTTTAGTATAAAGTTATAATACCATATATAACAGATATATCGAATGTTGCCCTTCCAATTAACTATAAAGTAGATGTTTCTTTCGTTACAGTTGAGATCATGTGTACGTCACTTTATTCTACTCATAATGGGTCTGTGAGTTAAACAAATAATCGTTTTCACCAATAGTATTGAATATTCAATTGTGTCCACCCATCAAAAACAAATCAATGTGTCAGTGGGATGAGCTCTTCAGTGAGCAGTTGGAAAGGAAATGTTGGCCAATATCTTAGTGGGATGGGTTATTCTTATATGTTATTGGAGATTTGTCTCTCTCGATACCGCTATTAAATATAAATACTTATGAATCATTAAGTAAAGATAAATTTATTTTATGTAGCATATAAAACACATTAAATATCAATATTTGATTGTTTATGCAAGCAATAAATAAATCATAACATAAACTTTATGGTTAGTTTAAATTAGCAAAGATGATTTAAATGTTCCCCTCCCCCCGTTGAATGCGCAAGCCAGGCTGGCAATATGCGATGCGCTGTTGCTTTACTTTATCAGATTAACCGCAATTTGGTCTGGAGTCGGGCTTCTTCAGACACACATGACATACCTTTTATAGTGTAGGTAACCATTCATACAAGGAAAGGACAAAGACAAGAGAGAGAGAGAGAGAGAGAGAGAAAGAACATCTATGCACGAACCGAGATTCGAATTCAAAACCTCGCTATCTACAGTCAGGCACACTGATCACTAGGAAGGGTGTTAGGCAGTACATATAAATATTAATATTAAATAAAGAGGTAAAATTGATTTCAATTTTTACGCGTTATTACTAAATACAATTTAAATTAAAATTTCCTATAATCCAAAATCCAATATATATATATATATATATATATATATAT
>JAPDSC010152088.1:607593-637494 GCA_026290005.1 Latrodectus geometricus
AATATCGATATTCAAATTAAGAATCTTTGATGTAAAAAAAATGAAGAGCAAAGTTTATTGTGTGGGATAATTATTTTACAACAAAAATATAGTTTCAATATATTAATCAACAATTAATATATTATTATTTCAGAATTCTCTTTTTTAAATACAGATTTTATGCTTTTCTTAACTATAGATACTATGTCTAGATATAGAGTTTTCTATTAGTTTTAAGTAAAATGATGATTTGCCTGATGAAAATTTCATCCTTATTTCCAACATTTATGTATTTTTTTTAAAAATTTCAGTAGCATTATTTTTTATTATTCAAATTTACTAGATTAAAAAGAAAAGAAACGAACAATAACCACTGAACAAGTTTATTTTTAAAGTACGCCTCCAATACTTACTTTAATGAACCATCAGCCAATACAACAAGCAAACAATTCTTGTTTTGCTGAAACTTTCTTATCTAAATGAACCCATTCATCAGAATAGTTGAAACAAGCGAATCGGGCGTTCCCGATCGTTTACTCGGTATAATCTCCTTCGAAACACGCAGGCGATTCCACGAATTCGCTTAATTGCTCCACCAGAGAGCGCTGCATCGGAAACATTTCTCGATGAATGATTCCTTGCTTCGGAGCGGTTCGCGCAATAGATGTTGCAGGGCGAATAAGTTGAATCGATTAAATTAGAAGTTAATTACATTCTCCCTTCCAGATAGTTTAAAGGAATGGAATACATTTGTTGATGGTGATTAAAGTAATAACTATTCTTATGGCTCAATATGGATTTACAATTATACCATTTTAAGATACAAAGTATGTAACTATGATTGGGAAGCCAGTTTCATTAATTCAGTTTTTAATAATTATAGTTTATGAAAAAATGAATATTGTGAATGAAGAAATATGATTCTAATTTGAATTCTGTCTTCTGTGAATCAAAAGACGAGAATAAAATTAATTTAATTACTGAGTTTATTAATTAAATAAATTTCATTATAAATAAATTATTTATTCTATATTAATTTTTTTTAATTTACAAGAATTAAATTTACTGGAAATTTATTTTTTGTATATTAATTTTGTTTAATTTACAAGGATTAAATTAATTGGAATTTTATTTATTATAAATTCATTTTATTTAATTTACAATAATTAAATTTACTGGAAATTTATTTATTGTAAATTAATTTTGTTAATATACAATAATTAAATTTACTGGAATTTATTTATTGTAAATTAATTTTGTTAATATACAATAAATAAATTTCCAGGAAATTTAATTCTTGTAAATTAATGTATTAAAAGATTATTTACAAGAATCAGTAAATTTAATTCTTGTAAATTAAACAAAATTAATTTACTGGAAATTTATTTATTGTATATAAGAATTAAATTTACTAGGAATTTATTTATTGTATATTAATTTTGCTTAATTTACAAAAGCATTAAATTTCTGGAAATTTATTTATTGTGTTATAATTTTGTTTGTGTAAAATATTAAATGTATCATCACAGAAAGTTGTTATACATGAAATACTTGATTAAAAGAAGCTGATAATTTTTTTAACTGACGATAAATTTTTTTGCATTATTTCTTTGTTTAACCCTAATTTTTTATTTTATTTTTTTTTAAAATCAACGTTATATATTTTTTAACTCTTTAGCTATAGAATATTTGCAAAATTAAAGTTTTAATTTTTTAGTTTCCTACGGTTTTTTCTTAAAATAGAAAATAAATTCGTCTTCAGCGCAATATCATTCACAACTATATTTCTACATTAACGTGTGGCTAATTTTTGTAACTGAAAACAAATCATAATAAAACATTGTGAAATAGATCAAATGATTTGGCTATTATTAATTGAAAAAAAATAAAAGGAGATTATTTTTCATAAAACGTGAAACTGTACTTCTTCAAAATATTTTCCTGTGTAATAAGTATTTTATTAAATATCTATTAGAATAGTTGGATAGGTATACAATTAAAACAACGGTACCAATTTTTACAATGATACCCGTTATTTTATTTAAGCATTTCCGTTTTTTTTTATTTAATCACAACAACTACCTGTTATTAAATTTTTACGTTATGAAAACTCTTTCATAAGGACAATAGCTCATTAAGTAAGAGCTATTTAAGTCTGAGAAACATCCTTTCCAAAGAAAATGAATAAAAATCACATTCTAATCAAAATGTAAATAAATAAAAACACAAATGAGACATTTTTACCTTATTTTTGTCATTATCGACAGCTATTATATCCACATTAATGCATCTTAACTGCAAGTCTCTAGATCTCTTCGTGATTTCTGTACACTATGTCTTAAAAGTTTATGGTTACTTAAACACATGAAATCATTAGTGTTGTCAAAGTATTAGAACACGTAATTTTCATTGCAAAAGGTACTTGGTTCGAAAGCTATCTTAAATTTAAATGTCCTTTGGTTGTTTCGAATATATTTTAAAATGCACACAAGTCTTTATAATAACACGCATGCGCAAAAAAGGTACGATATGACAGCAAGTCAAACAACAGTTACCTATTATATTTTTCCTGTAGTTTTATTTAAATTACTTTTTAAATTTTATAGCTAAATTGTCTTTCTTATTTCTAATTATAAATGATATAGTTTGTTTAAATGGAATTCTGCGAAATTACAAAGGGTGTGATTTCATCGTGTACCCCCAATGTTTATTTTAAATGTGGATCTGACAGAATTTATCATTTGTGAGCAGAATTTGACCATGAGTAAGAGATTAAATATCACTGTGAGCAGAGACTGACCATGATATGGGTATGAGACAACTCTCTCTGGAATGGAAAATCACGTGTTTCACATCAATACACTGTTCAATGAATAAAAAGTGAGATTGATGCTATATAACTTCTTTTAATATGCTTGTCTTCGGTATTGCTACTTGGAAGTTTTCCCGGTTTTTTCCTTTGCGAAACATAAATATGGTCTACTATTTATAAAAAATAACCTTAAAAGGTATTTAACTGCATATAATTAAATACCCTACCATTAATTTTATCTCCTACGCTATATTCTTTGCATATCAAAACATTCATTTATAAAAAATAAGAGAGCAATTCATCAAAACAAAATAGAGTTTCCATATTTTTACTTTGAAAAGTATAAAAAGAACTATTAGTTTTTGATTAATTTATTTTTTTTCCCATTTGTCTATTTACTATTCATCTAAACCAGTGGTTTTCAAACTTTTTTGATCTATGGATCCCTTTCTATAGTAAACATTGCCAACAAATTCCAAAGTGAAAAAGCAACACTATTTGCATAATATACAAATTGCAAACTTAAAAACATTTTGTTGAAAATTTGCACGTCAAATGTTTTATTTGCTATAAATCCCTGTTAATACAGGACAAACATTTAAAGTGTTTACCGTTTTCACTTTGCCATGAATGAAGTGAGAATAAGTATGCGAATTTGTGTATCACGTGACTGAGGCAACAGTCAGTCGAGAGTAGGAGTATTAGTCATTATGAAAACAGGACCACCGTCCACATTTTATCAATCGTAAGTCCTACAGTAGTGAAGAGAAATTGATATGTCGAAGGAATTTCTTCGGTGTTGTTTGCTGTAGGACTTCAAAAGGGACTCATCAACTGCTGCATCAAGTCATCAAACCAGCCACTAAATGTGCCAAGCGTTTGAGGGTAGCGCTGTGAATATACGTACGGCATGGAATTGGTTTCACAAATTCAGGTCTAGAAATTTGTCCCTCTATGTTGAAGCTTGCAGTGAACAACTGCGGACCTTAGACGATGATGAAGCTCTGTAGGCGGACACTGAGAAGAATAATAATCAAACATTTGGTGAACTTTCCAGAAAGTGTAACAATTCCGTTAAAATGGTTATTTATCTGCATCGTTTTAGTAAAACTTACAGGCTGAGCAAGTGGTTTAATCACACGCTGTTGTAAATCCATTAGAAACAACGAGTGGCAACCTGTTTATTATTGCATTCTCGTTACCGTAGTGCATCCATAATTAATCGAGTGCTGACCACTGATGAATAGTGTGTTTCGTATGACACTCCCAAGCTTTCCAAACATTGAAACCCAGCATACCGTCCCCCACAGAACAAGAACACCTATGCACCTACGCATGATTATGCCTTGCATCTGGTGGACTAGTCGTCATGTGGTTTGTTATGAGTTGTTATCAACAGGCCAAATGGTCGTTGAGGACCTGTATTCACAGCAATTGAAACGTGTGAAACAGGCATTACAACAGAAAGAGCCAGCTCTAGTTAATCTCAATAGTGTAGTGTTCTTGGATGATAACATGAGATCGCATTTCGCCAGGATGGCCAGGAATATGATAAAGGGATTTGTTGCATTCTTGGTTGGCGGACTTTCTGCCATGCTCTTTATTCACTTGATATTGCAGCATCAGATTACCACCTCTTCCATTCCGTAGACAATCATCTTCGTGGAAAATCTTTCACCAATGAAGCAGACTTGCGCCAAGCTTCCATTGACGTCTATACGCCCGAAATCCCCGAGTTTTACAAGATGATTGCACAACGTGTTGGCAGAAGGTGCTGGAGGCCAATGGTGATTACTTCGAGAACTAACAAAATGCTGAACTTTCTGTAGATCAATGTTTCTTTGTATTAATAGAAACAGCAAGAAATTTCTTGTTTATCTTGTAATTAGTTTTTCTAATGGGGTGCTGCTGTAGGACACTTTTTAATTAGGTATTTGAAATAAGAATAAAACTTGATGTAATTTTTTGATAAAATATAATTTTCCATTAGCTTTTTAAGAAATATTTAATAAAAAGTAATTATCAAATTACCTCTTTTTTAATAGGAACACCATGCCATGCTTGTTATAATTACTCACTTTTTACTTTAATTAACCCTTGATTAATATTAAAAAAATACTATATCAAAAAATGTGATGTATAGTTTCTCCAAAATAAATCAATTATATACTTACGTAACAAAAGCACTCTATCCGCACAGAGTACAACAAATATACTGGATCCTCCATTACCGAATTTCAAGTCAAAGACTATGGAAATTTGCTTATGCACTTCGTATCAACATAACATAGATCTAATTTGTAATTTATGATTATATTGTAGACGAGTCAGTGGATCTAACGGCGTTATTGTGTTCCTGCCTACTATACACTTGTTTTCGACCGTCTGTCTCACACCGTACTTAAGTAGCTGGCGCCATCTGCAGTTATTAAATCGTATTCATGTGTCAGTGGATTTTTTTAAAATTCGTTTTTGAGGGATTATCTCAGTTTTTATAATTATTTTAATATTTTGTAATAATGTTGTTAGAATGTTGATCGAAATTGAATGCTTAAACTTAAAGTAAACTAAACAATAACTAAGTTTAAGAAATGACATTAAAACATGTTATACATACTGCTTTTACTACAAGTGGCAAATCAGTGGAAATAAGTTTCGTCGGTATTCATTTACAAAAGTTATTACATAAAGCTCAGTACAAGGAATTTAAGCAACCATTTATATTTTTATTTTACTCAGAACCTAAAAATCACTACTACTTTATTTAATGATATTTACTTAAATTTCCATTATAATAAAAATGGATCACAATTTTATTATTTCATATTAAACCTTGCAGGGTGACATTGTTCAGGGACACGTGAATAAATTTTAATATTCCATGAGCTCCCTGAATAATACTGGTGACCCCTGGAAATATATGGGGACTACTTTTGGAATCCTTCATCTAAACAAACTAGATACTTCTAATGCATTTTTAGCATTATACCTTGTCACTAACTTTAACTGTACATTACGTTTTCATAGAAAACATCAATCGATAATATATCATGTCTCACAAATAATGCATATCATAATAATATCAATAAAATAATCTCATCTCAAAGAGCCATACAATAAAAGAGATTTATCTGTAGAGTCGAAAACTAGACGGAGTCTGTGAGTCAATAAATCCAGTTGATTCAACAACATGAAGAACAGTCACGTGAGCGTAAGGCGTGGCCGAAGAAAGTATTATCGCCTACTCAAAGGATCACGTAGAGCCATAAAAACCCTGCCTTCGATCTCGACGCCCGTTCTATCGATCCCAGGAGAGGTGGACGAGATTCGATATTTGTACATCCCTTTTCGATCAGGTGATTGAAAGAACAGCTGTTGTTCTCCGCTATCCTTCCTGCTGGCAGTGATAATCATTTTTTTTCCTTCTTTGCTATCTCTTAAGTGATGAGACATTAAGAAAACATCTTTCCAGGTACAGAGTAAATGTGGCGATTAATCACAAGTGTCCAAGGCAGCTAATAGACATCCATTTCTTAATGCATATTCAATATAGGAGATGAAGTCCACTTCGATGCGAATAGATGTGTCCTTGGTTGATTCGACAAAAAATTGCAACTTGCTTTTTTTACGATTTTATAATTATATTTTGATGTACGAGGCTTTGTGTCACTAAACAAAGAGCTAATTTTCAAATTTTGTGATTTTTTTAAAAGTATATGTTGTAAAAATGATGCTTTAACTTCAAGGAAACCAAATGAGAAAAATTAGAGTGACTATTTCTATTTAAATGTCTTGTTCTGCTTTGTTTTGTTCCAACTTACCTCAGGCTTTCTTCTAAAGTTTTTGGTGCAAAATAATAATAGTTTGAGATTTACATGATTAATATGCTTTTTTTAGTGTTTCATTAATTCTTACTCTAGAATATTAACGAATTTATTATTTCACCAAAGAAATTTTTTAATAAACCTCATTAAAGCTGTGATTTACCATTTCTTCTAGGTTAACTTTTATTTTTCGAAGACATACATTTGAAAACAATTCACTTTAAGCATGATATCATGTTTATGAATAATTTTAGAAACTTGTTTCTTTCATGAATAAGCTTAGAAGAATATCGATGAATCAACAAAATGACTTCAAGTAAATAACCAACATGTTCAGCTTCATCAAAGGATGTTGACCACATTGGCACAAAATATGGCTTTTCTGCAATGGCTGAAGACTAAATATCTAATTTTAGTCATTACCCCCCAAAGCCATATTGACAAGTTTTAAATCCAAAAAGTGCTAAAAAAAGAATTTGAGTTTCATAAACACCAAATTTCAAACAAGTATGTAAAGCCTAAATTCCAAACAAGTAGGTAAAGAGAAAAATAAAATTAACGTTGCCAATACAATATATCAAACCTAAAATATATAAATTAATAGACCAAGTGAAAACACCACTAGCACCTTATAAGACGTTCAAGACTTCGATGACCCCCCTGTAGTTAATTTATGTAATATTTGTAACTAGGCATTATATAAATAAATAAATATATATATATACTCCATCTAATCCGCTTAAAACAACATTTTATGGGTTACATATATAATATATTTATAGAATTTTATTAACTATTAATTAATTATAATTGGAAATTGCAAAGTGTAAGGAACAGAATGAATCTTATAAAGACTGTGAACTAAATAACAATTCATACTCAATATTACAAAGGTTATTATCAATTTTTTATTAAATTCAGTAAAAGCATTATTTAATATTTGTAACATGTATTTAAATAATAAATGATCAATCAACAAAAAAATTAAAAAACAGACATATGAAGTAAAATATAAATAATTAAATAATGGAACACATTACTGTAAAATGATAATGACAAATGTGAATGAAATTTAAAGCTTCTTCAGTTTATTTAGATCAATGGTGAAAAAATTTTAGGACATTCGATTAACGATTAAATAAATATTCAAATAAATTTGGATCCGGATGATGGGTTATGAGACTGAAATTTATTAAAATACAAAGTTTCGTTAAAAAGAATAAAATTATATTGCAGTTTCATTTATTTATTTTTGTACTATCTTAGTTATGCATGGAAATTAAAAATGCAACAATTCAATACATTATATTTTTTAAAATTAAATTAGCGTGCTTTATGGATGAAGTATGCAATACCAGCTCCCAATTCGTTGGTTTCAAGGTCACAAAAGGTTGATGACCAAGACTTTATTTTATACAGAAGCTTTTGTAATTCTCTTTAAAATTAAAAATAAAAATTTCTTTAAAAAAAGGGAATCTAACATTATAAATATTTACCAAGTGATTCAGTGTAATAAAACATAATTTTTATGCAGTAGTTTTTACTTATTAATAGTATTCAATAAATTTTACAGATGCAAAATATAAGGGAAACGCTTACGAATATCGATTAAGTGTATTTTTGTATTTAGTATATAGTCGTATATTGCAAAGATTTTATTTAATCAATATAAGTTATTAAACACGAATGCCATATTATATATACCCACTCATATTTTTCTCTGTTACGAGAATATTTGTATTGAATTGTAAGTCGTTCTTAAACTTAAACTTTGTAAGTCGTGAAAAGCAAAAACTGACAAAATACTTACTAACGTTACCGCTAGATGGCAGCACCAAATAAAACAAGTTTACTATAATTTTCTTATATTTTTATATTTTTGTTTTCACTATGTCTTTTTCTTACTGCTGGCATATACATATATTTTTATCAGGGAAAAACACAAAAGGAAAGCGAAATAAATTTTAGGTACTTATCTTCCCTATTCGCTTTTTTTTACAACAGAAAAATAATTTAATAAAAAATGCAACACAATGAAGCTTTTCAGAAGACGAGATATCGCGAATTTTGAATCCTTTTTTTGGAAGGTTTCACTGGTTCATAAATCAGGCTTATCCCGTTTTTCTGGAAGGAAAAAAAAAGCAAGAAATAAAAAGTTGCGAAATTTATTTTAATATCTTCCTTGCTTTCTTTTTTCTTTTCTTTTTTTTTATCTTGTATAGTTTTTGTTTACATCACTGAAATAAATTTTATTGTTCATTATATTTATAAACACACATAGAAGTTTTGAGGAAATAAATTTTATTTTGGAAAATTTTAAGTTAGTTGGCAATTAATCTTTTAGAAATGCCAGAATTCAATTTTTAAAACGTCCCTAAGGTGTGTAATGATGAAAAGAAAAAATATTGCAATCTTCATTTATTTTTATATATTGAGTGATATACTTGCGTATTCAAATATATTATTCAATAAACAATGGTAGTGAAAGAAAATAAATTAAGATCAACAAAGAAAACAGATTTACTACGTTGATTAACTTTTTTTTAAATTTAACTAACTCTGGATATATTAACATTTTAAAAATGTTATATCACTTTTCGACTTTAAATGTTTCACATTAATTTATACTTATTGCTACTTTATTTATAGATGACACAATTTTTTTAAGGGTCTAAAACAATTATAGAAGCATTTAGCATGATAAAGGCCATTCCAAGCCTTGTTTAATTTATTTTAAATAGTCTCCAAAATGTTTATTTATTTTCTGATTCATTGAAAACATAAAAATAAAATTAATTTAAGATAATTAATAATAATATTTGCCGCCCAATCTGTCTAGTGTTTAGCGTACCTGACTACAAATGGGTCGGACCTGGTTTCGAATCCTGGCTCGGGCATGGATGTACTTTCTCTCTCTCTTTCTTGTCTTTGTCCTTTCTTTGTGTGTGTGTTTAACAAAATAAAAATTTCTTTAAAAAAGAGTTGCCTACCCTATAAACGGGTACCTATTATACTGGGAAGTCGGACTCCACACCAAATATGGAAAAGTGGAGCAGCGCACTCCATATTGCCAGCCTGGCTGGCACACGACAACAACAACAATAAAAATATTATTTATTGGTTTGTCAGGGACTAATGCACCTAATCATTGGTGCTCTATGCAAAAGTTTAGCTCTTTCGTTGCGCCCTCTAGGAAGATAATCGCAAAGAACCTGTATTTTCAGCATATATATATATAATTTATACCTCACTCTTAAAATGAATGCTCATTGGTCATTTCTTCCTTCATTTGTTGAAGAAATATATTCTGAATTCATTAAAACCATGGGTCTCGTTGTTTTAAAATCACTGAAGAAGTCTGACCGATGTCTAAGTGGTTAGAGCTTTTAGTTCCGGGTTCAAATCCCGATTCTGTTATGTATGTTCCTTTTTCTCTCTGTGTTTCCTCATCCTTCTTTCTAAGATGAAGAAATATTTTTTTCCCACCCTATAAACGGGTTTGTTGGATTGTAACGTGGGTAATGCTACTCTCTTTTGTAACTTCACAAGTGCCCACCGGGTAACGATAAATGAGTAACAATTTCTGGCTTTCTTGTAGTGAAGGGGCTAGTCAGTCACCCAGTGCCCACCGGTAGAAAAAAATCACTGAACTAAAATGAAAATAAAAAACGCATCTGCGTAAAAAATTAAGTTATATATAAGTTTTATTGAGTCAAAATTTCTTTTTAGCTAAGAAATCTTTTGCTGTATGTTTCAAATTATGGAAATTAAGGAATTTGGTTAAAGTTACTTTATTAGAAAGTTACATTCTAAGAAAGAGGTTGTAAGAGACAGTAAAAAAATAATTAAATTTTTCATATTTAAATTTGTTTTCTCAGTTGAATTTTTTTTTTAAATAAATTATAAGCATGATTTCTTTGTTGAAGAAATGCTTACGCAAAAACACATTTGTAACTTTATTATTCTACATTAATAATTGGAATTCCTAAAAAATACTAATGCATATATACAATACAAGTTTCCTTCTAAGAATATCTTTAGTGAGTTGTTTATTGAAGATCCAACGGGCCGCGGTCTCTAACCCCGGTCAGTTTACTCCAACTATCGCAGAAATAAAGCTGATATATAAGGACCGTCAGAAATATTTGTTTATCGTCACCTTGTGCTCTCCTCGTCCATAATCTCAGCCGACTCGGATGTTGTATGGGCTGGGAAAAAAGAAAAGCGCCGCTAATCTCTAGACAACACTCTCTTTCGCTGTTCTTTTATTGGACGCGTTATCCATCATCCCTCCCCCCTCCCCCGACACTCCTTCAGCTGTCCTTTTCTCCCGTTTTTATTCAGAGCTTGCCATACTTGGGGAAATTTCAGAATAACCCCGCCCACTTATTTTGATAAAGATGGATTTGTTGTGAAATTTTGCGAAAGGGAATTCTTATGGAAAAAACTGAGGAATAATTATATAGCATTTTACCATTTTTTATATTTGTTTATCCGCTATGGGTATTAAATGCTAAGAATAAAGTAACTAACGTTTTTTCCATAGCTTTAGGAAATCTATAATTATATTCTAGAACATTCAGAAGGTTTCTCCTGTATCACTTAAAATTTAAATTAAAAAAACAAAAAATTATTCCTTAGGAACAATGAATATTTACTCATTTTGTTTTGTTAAAGGAAATATATTAACATAGTCTGTCACTTTTTCATTTTGAACTGTATTCAAATGATATGTTAAAGAGAGCTGGTTTCCCCCCTTTCCTTAAATCTTTCACAACACACTGGTGGAGGGACACTTGCTCCTGAAAAATCTTGACACTGCACAGTGGACAGTCTAACAGCAAGTGGCCGTTATCAGGCATCTTAGCATCCACTGTGATCATAATGGAGGAAATACAGAAAAATCCCAAGCACGCACCCCTACAAAAGTACATCGAGAACGAAAAGTACCAAGAAATAAAATATTGGTGAAAAGCAAAAGCTCAACACCCATCTTTGGTTGTTTAACGATGTCTCTGCATAAGCCCGCACCCTTTCTTCTGAAATCCTATCCTATCACTACACTACGATGAACTCAATGTTTAATTGCATCAACCCATCCGGTTTCCTAGTCACCCATAGGTTAGATACGAACCCATTATCTTCCCTTGACCACAGCATCACTAGGTAAACAACCACTTACCTAATCTCTCTGAACAACAGCTAACATACCGTTTTCATAATAGAAAAGATTTCAAGTTTTACTCATATTAATGTTAATTTATCTTAAATATAGTAACAAGTAACTAGTTTTATGTAAAACATTAACTGTTACTTATGCTCGAAATAATAATTTTCCGATATATTGAATTGCACATTAAATGTCGTATTGTAAACAATATATTCGATATATATATATATATATATATATATATATATATATATATATATATATTATGCTTGTATGCTTGTAATTTACTTTGAACATCGGGCCACAGTGGCGCCTGATTGGTTAGGGCGTAATTCTCGTTACCGGAAGGTAGTGAGTTCGATTCCCAGCTTAACCGATGATCCATCGTGTTAATTAATGGCGACTGGGAGACGTAAAATATGTCCGTCATGTTCCCATTCCAAATTAGTACCTCGGGGGTTGTTAAGAACCAGGCCTTAGGTTACCTCGGGGCTCCTATCTCTTAATTGTAAGACGTAGATGGTGCTACCATCTATGAGCTAAATCGTACTTCCACTCTCGTAGGGGGGTGCTCTGTTCGAAAACAGAAGATGCTCTTTCTGACTTCGTTCACCCAGTCCCTGACGGGAGGGGTAGGTTTCGCGAATTGTCATAAGTTACAACATCAACAATCTTTTGAATATCAGTAAAATAAAACTTGATTTTTTTAAACTGAGTGTAGTATTTTTTACACTCCACGTAGCATATTTTTTTATCACTTTCCTGATAGAAACGCTTTACCTCAAATTGAAGTGGTCAGCATTAACCTAGTGCAAAATGGTGTTGTTCTCGCAACCAGGGAGAAACATGTTATTTAATAACCCAAACGAAGACCATAGTACTTTCCATAAGTTAATCTTTGAGGATGTAAATTAAAGTTTGAGTAATTTTCATTATTCCTTCGTTAGCGCAGTATGTCGTAAAGGAAAAGATGCCAGATAGGTGTTGACTTCGTCATTTAATAATAGTTCGAATGAAGAGGTGGTTGCTTGAGTTAAGCAACTTGGAAATGTGTCTCAAAATGAAGTAACAGAAACATATCAAAAGAAATTATAAAAAAAAATATTTGAAAAATACAATAAAATTTAAGATTCAATTAAGGTAAGTCCTAGGAGAGCCCACACCCTTGGTGATAAATTGAAAAAAAGTGCCAAGGCAGAACTAAATAGCGAAATAAGAATTCCAACCAAAATTATTTGCGCCAAGGGTATGGGCTCTACTAGGATCCAACCCTATTTATTGGCAATTTCATTGACGAGACTAACACGATTTAAATAATATTTGCAAAATACTCTTTATTTTAGAACCCTCTATAACCTATGTTAGCGCCTAGTTTTTTTTTTTAATTTTTTTTCCTTATTATTATTATTTGTTTTTATTTTATTATTTTTTTCGGTCACCAGTTTTGGCTATATATCTAGGTAGTTGTCATAGTAAGTAAATATCGCTTGATGAATGCAGTAAAGAGCAAAATGATTTGTAAACAGTTCATTTATTGATATCTGTGAGCAGTATTTGTAAGCATTATAGTTTTTAGTTCTATAGTTGCCTTCCGGCGGAAGTCTTTATGCCTATTTTTGCGCCAGTACGGCGATAAAATGAGCCAAACTAGTTTACTGCGTTGGAATTTTTCTTGTATAACGTAACTTGCATTTTATGACATAACGTAAATGTGTGCATGCGTGAAATTTGTTTTGTGTGCTAGTAATTCTTGAAGTTAATTAGTAATTAATTATTATTTAATTATTTGGCGTGAAAATTGTAAATCGCGACAAAACCGGACAGGATTTTTTCCATCTTTACAGACTGTATATTGGAAAAAATATCGAAATCTGCCCAGCACCCTCTCCAATGGATGTTCAGGGAGAAAAACAAGAGTAACGAAAACTCTAACTTCCAGCATTGAACAGTGGTAGGATTTGAATCCAAACCTTTAAACTATTTATTGAACACTTTTATTGAAGTATTAAATAATTTTATTGAAATCCTTTAGGGTTGCTTTAAAATGAGTGTTTTAAAAATCAGAAAATTCACTATTTTTGGTTGCAAACACAAATTTACTTATTATCAATATCTTTGATTATGTAATATGGAATAAATAAGCATCATATGTTCATAAATATTTAGAAACAATAATAAAGAAAAATTATAGACGGCCATTGCAATATTGACTTAATTCTTAGTGAGAATCATGGAACAAGAAATATATATGCTTGCTACTCAAAGAGTTACGTACATATGATTCTCTGCACGATCAATAAATTCTCCATTTGAATTTCAAATATTTTTTCTTTGAACAATCAAAATATTTATTATCAATTACATATTTATTCATTGACACTTCTTGAAAAAATTGAATAACAAAACATGTTTTAATCCCTATTTTAAGAAAAAAAAATCATTTATGAGTAATTTAATATTCTTAAAATAAGATCACTCAGCTTGTATAAAAAACTCAAGAAAACTCTACTTAAAATAGCGAAATTTCATTTTAAATATTCAAGATTTCCAAGATCGTAATGAATTTCCAGCGTAAACACCTTCTCTTGAGCGACATAACGACAGTTGTTTTTCTCGACTCCTCCGTCATCTAGCTGGCATAATAACGTCGGTCGTTTCCTCCAGGGTATAGAGAGCGCCTTTGCTCCCTGCTAGCGAGAGGGAAGAGTCGATATTTGACTTTTCCCCATCAGGACATTTTCCCTCTTTTAAAGAGTTTAGGGAATTGCGGGACTCGTTGCAACAAGAAGTCGTTATGGCTTTACGGCTTCCTAGGTTTATGCGGAGGAACAACGTCTACGTCAGAGATTGGGGTCCTATGGTAAGAAGGAATGTGGTTAAAAAATGTTTCCTCCCCTCAAAACATTTCAGGGCTTCGAAACTTGGAATGTTCTAAGCTATAGGAGGCCATTTCCTTTTATTTACAGAACGTGATGATTCTCGCTGAAATATCCAGAGAACGAATTTCTCGCATGGAGGCGTTTTATTATTTTAAGTTTTGCGGATAATTTTCGATGGAATTATCTCCAAAGTGATTATTTGCTGTACATGTAACTTATCTATACAACATTTATTACATTGTAGAAGATAAACAAATAAGAAATTATTTACTTTACAGCTCTAGTTGTCTATTTCTGTAAAACAAAGCAGCTGAATGGAATTTACCACTTTGCAGTTTTAAATCTTTGACAGTCAAATGATAATATATATAACTAAACGAACAATTTCTACTCTACGAATCAATATAATACCCAAAGAATATTACTAAGCCAAATAAATATTCATTTTACATATATACTTTGAAGGCACTCTTAATGTAATTGGATTAAAGAAAATAAAAATTCATTAACCAATGATGCTTTTGTATCTAGCAGCCATATGTACCGTTCTAAGTTAATATAAATATATATTTTGACATTTAATATATACTAGCACCTAATAAAGTTTTGATATTCAAATAGAAACTGTCATCTAATTAGATTAACTCTCATATCTTATTTATATTTTGGTCTAAATTCCCTGTTACCTATTTTACCAAATTGGGAGCTCAACAAACAACTTTATACTTTTAAATCATAGTCAAGTGTATTACACTGAAAATATGGCATTTTCTTTTTTTAACCATAAAGTGGTTGTTTCTTTCGTTACAGTTGAGATCATGTGTACGTCACTTTATTTTCTTTATAATTGGTCGTGAGTGAAACAAATAATCGTTTTCACCAATAATATTGAATGTACAATTTTGTCCACCCATCCAAAACAAGTCAATGTGTCAGTGGGATGAGCTCTTCAGTGAGCAGTTGGAAAGAAAATGTTGGCCAATATCTTAGTGGGACGGGTTATTTTATATATTATTGGAGATTTGTCTCTCTTGATACAGATATTAAAAATAAATACTAATTCATCATTAAGTAAAGATAAATTTGTTTCCTGTGGCATGTAAAACACATTAATTTAATTGTTTATGCAAACAATAAATAAATCAAAACATCCAATTTAAGGTTAGTTTAAATGGACAAGGGCTATTTAAATGTGTGTTATTTATTCATTAATTAATTAATTTATTTTTTTTGCAAAATAATAATTTATATGATATTGCATTCTTAAATTTCAGAATATTATTATTTTCAACCGATGTTTGAATATCAATAAAAAGAAATTTTAAAAAAAAAACTTCACTTTAAAAATCTTTTTTATAAGCAAGATAAATTGGGAAAATCGAACAATTTTGAATGACAATCGAATTATGTGATCCCATATAACTATTCTTTCTATAATTTCTACCCCTTTCTTGAATAAGATCATCACTAAAAAATTTATCGAATTAAATAACCTTATAACATAATATATTTTATTTCAAATTGAAATTTTTAGTAATTAATTTCTTCTTAGAGTTGCATTTTCTAATAAGGTACAATAAATTTTAATCTGCAAAATTCTCAAAGAAGAATTTTCATCAATCATTCAGAAAATGTTCTAAAAATACAGCAATAAGAAAAAGAAAAGACCGAATTATCTTGAGAGCTCAAATTTAACGATGTGCAAGAAAAATAAATACGAAATGTAAAACAATAGCCAAATACATTTTTAGGAGCCTGCATTTCAGAGAGCTGCTGATATATAGGAAAATTTCCAGAGAAGAATATCTCCATCATACATTCGCATTAAAAGCAAAAGTGGCGAAAATTTCTATTCTTGAGCTTTGCCTCCATCCTCTGTATCTAACATTTATCTGGTTGGCCGGCTTGCTCCGATAATTTCCCCATTTGTCACGGAGCTTCCCTATCGCCCTTCTTTCCACAACCAGCAAAGGGGAGATAAAAGAAGAGAGAAAACAGGTTTCCCTTTAACCATTCGTCTTCCCCAGCCTTCTGCAGGTGACGAAGTAGGCGGTGGAAAATGAGATTTTGAATCGCCAATCTCACGAGAGCGTGTACGAGTGCTCGCCAATAAACGCTTCAACGGAGGCAATTTGCAACTGGAGATGAATTTTGACGCATGATTGCAGTTTTGTCTGGAAGTGCTCACGTGACTTTGGGAGGCCTGAAACTGATTGGCTTGTTATTTTGGTATTCACATATTTAAAGTAATGGGAATTCGGACGTGATTGGTTGGTCTGAAAATTCTTTGTAAAAGGTTTAGTAATGTATACTTTACCCATTCTGAAATGAAATCGGATAAGCTTTGTATTTATCGATTTGTATAGTTACAGTTACCGGGTGATTAGTATCCAAAATCATTTTTAATATATTCGAAATTAGTGCACTTAAATTTGTAAAACAAATTTAATATATGGCAATTTATGATTCAATAATGTGTTATACAATATACGGGTATGAAACATTCTATTTAATTGCAATTTTAAATTTAATAGAGTGTAATACTTTACTGAAAAATATGTCTGTATTATTTCGAAAATAAAATAAAGGAAGGTTAAAATGATTAGAGTTTTGGTGGTCTATAATCACAAATATTCTACTCAAATATAAATTTTATCTTATTACTTTCTAATTTTAATTATTGGCCAGAAAATGTTGTTGAACTTTTCCATGATTTTTTTCAATCAATTACCTAATTTATATAACTATACATGAATGTATTTTTAAAACAATTAAGAAGAAAAAATACTAGTTAAAAAAATTAGTGTTTTAGAAATACTTTTATTTATTTTTATTTTTTAAAAAAAAAAAAAAAAAAAAAAAAAAAAAAAAACCTTGAACTTTGAATGGAAACATAAACTGAAAATATCTTTCGAAACAAAATATTTTAGGTTGAAAAATGAAATGAATAATTAAAAAATGTAATGATAGAAAATTTATCAACAAGAATTTTTGTTGTTAATTAAAACTACTTTTGAAAAAAAATATTCGTATAATCTTCATATAATTTTATTAAACAAGCAGTATAACTTTAAGAAATGTTATAAAATAATCAACAACATTTTAAACTGATACAAAAAAGTGCGTTTTCCGTTATATATTCTCTAATTAAATACCAATTAAAAATATTTAATCTTTATGTCACGGAATATTATAATTAAAAGTAATTTATAAAGAAAGAAAAGGAAAAGTACTGCCTCTCTAAGCTTAATTTTTGAACAAAACCATTCTCTCTAGTGTCTTTGAATTCAAAATAGTTTTGTGCAAGCATGCGCAAAAGTAAATTTTTTGTAATATAAACTTTGTATATTTAAATAAACAATTAAAAGTCAAGAGATTTCTGAAATTCTTAAAACAGTAAGAATGTCTTTCGGTTGTGTTACTAAACTTTTTATTTTAATTTTTTCTTCTTTTCTCAGAAGTACTTTAATCTGCTTAAAGTCTTCGTATGTATTTAATTTTTCCTGAGATATACTTCATAATATTTTTTTCAAACCTTCCTTATCTGAAAATTTAAACACCCTTGTTACTTAAACACAATCTTCTCTTAACGAAATGTAAAAATGCAATTTTTATTCTTAACATTTAAGGAAGAAAACTTTGTATGCAACAATGTGGGAATTTTTATTACTTTTCCGAGATTCATAAATTATTTTCCATTTTTATAGTTTAAATACCAAACTATTTTTGTATCTGCCTCATGTTAATTTTTATGAAACCTAATTTCTTCGGCTATGTATTTTATAAAAATTCTATTCATTATTTTGACGTTAACAATTAAACTTTTATACAAATAAGAAGATTGTAGTTTCAAAATTCTTATTCGTGTTTAAATTTCTTTTAAAAATTTTGTTCTTTTTTTAAGACATGTCTGTTTTTTCTGTTGAAGCGTAATATTTTCTTCTTTTAAGTAAAAGATTTAAAATGTCAAGTGACACATTTTTCTTTGCAAAAAAAAAAAAAAAAAAAAAAAAAAAAAAAAAAAAAAAAAAAAAAAATAATAATAATAATAATAATAATTTATTTTTTAATTATGCTTCTGCAAGATCTTATTTTATTCAATTTGATTAAATATAATCAATTTTGTTACTTACATTTTTACTTTTTTGGATAATTCTTTTCAAAACTTATTAAGTAAAGTTACTTTAAAAAATAAATTTCAAAATTAGTATATGTTGTTTAATTATTAATTTATTTCTTTTGTCAGACTATTTATTAAAGCTTTCAATTAATTCATAGATAGAGCGATTAAATAATTCTAATAGGAATTATTTTATTAATTTTCCAATAAATTAATGTGAAAAAATAAAAGACATTCGATGGATTGCTTATTCTAGAAATTAGTAAGGCAAAGGAGGAATTGATTCTAATAAAATATCTTTTTATTTTACTCGAGATACCAAACAACTTGGGAAGAAATTGACTAATCATTTACGTAAAATAATAACTTTTTCAAGAATTGAGTGCAAGTTTTTTCAGATCCCCTACCAAATGGCTACATGACGTGGTGGAAGATTTGGAACTGATGGAATAATGTTGTATTCATATCGAGAGACAGCCTTTGTAACATGTAACCCTGGTGATATTTTCTGCATTGACGACATAATAATACCATGCAAACATGGTTTCAAACATAAGACATAGTTATATATTTGTATCTATCTTCTTGTGATTTGTCAATAATTTAAAAGAACTGATAATTTATTAATAAGCACCAAATGAGAAGGAGCTAATTTTAAAATGACATACTGACATCAACCAAAAGTGCAAAAATCAGGATTGTATGCAAATTAGAAGAATCAGAGATATTAATTTGTTTTATTAATAATATAAATAATATTTTCTTATAGAAATATGAATATATATGGCTCTTTTATATTGCCCGTATGTGAGTTGTTTTTACATCATTTGCTTGTAATCAAAATGAAGAACACATTTTTTGAATTTCACCGTCATATGAAACATATGAAAGTAAGCATAACTTGATTAAGAAATTAGACACCATACTTCAATATTTTATTCGTAAATATTAGGATATTTTTGCCAGGATATCCGTTGCCGAAGATCAATGATTAATCACATTTCCAACAAATATATTTGAGCATATTTGTAAGTTATTATGCGATAGATATTTTGATTAATGATTGAAATTCATTACAGCGTCTTTCTATGATAGATTTAAAGTGAAAAAATTTTGTTTTTGTTTAGTTGGTAAAAATGATTAAGCATTATAAAAAATTAATAAGCATTTTTGGTCGAAAAATTATATTTACAAAAAGATTTAAAAAACTTGATTTATTTTATCAATATGGCACATCTTAAGAATTTTATAAATTCGTTCTTAATTTAGGAAATAAGTTATTAAGGAAAAACAGAATATCTTGAATACATTTCAGGAATTTAAACCAAGATTAGTTCTTTCTTCAAATGCCACTTAAATGAAGAAATATTTTAGATGGCGCCATCTGTCGGTGATATTTAGTACTAATACATCAATGAATACATTACAAAATATTTAAAAATCAAATTATTATGCATTCTAAACATATCCCTTATATTTTTTATTCTATGTTCTTAATTATGGATGTGAATATGTGACTATAATCAAATGTTCTTAAATTGAACATCATACTAGACTTCTTATTAAAAAGGACTATGTAAATGTGAAAACATTTCAAATAATTCCAGAGAAACGAATTTTTTTTTTTAAAAATTGTGTAACATGCAATATTCTTTGGTAACATGCGCTTATTGTATCGTTTCAATACATTGAAATGCATTTTATTTACTTACAAAAGAAGGAGATTTAAGAAATTTGAATTTTAAAAGCATATAATTTATTTATGTTGCAATTATTTTTGCATAATACACATGTTTCATCTATTAATTTTCATACAGAACTTTTTTTTCAATTTGTCTTGAAAACCTATATTTGGAAACAAATAACTAAAAAATATTATTTACGTAAAAGTTCCTGAGGAGGAAAATCTGTAAGAATCAGCAAAATTAAATTAATTTATTCATTTCAAATTCTACAATATTAAAGTTATAAGATTTTTAAAAGTGTTTCGAATTTCGCCTCCAGGTATTTAACTTTTAAGCTTGAAGGTTACTCTTGCTTCTGCAAAGTCATCAACATTTAGATAATGCATTCCAACGAAGTCATCGACAAAAATGTCATTTTTCGTTTCATCCAATAACTAAATTTCCTTTTTATTTCCCGTTGAGTGCGCAACAAATTTGGTGTTTCCGATTAATAGGTCGCACCCCCACCCCTCTTGCAAAGAAAGTGGGGAAAAAAATATGATGGGGTCTTTCTGACCCTCCTTCCCTTTGAAGTGCGCATGCGTGCCAAAGAGTATAGGATGCGTTGTTCCTTCCTCCTCACTAGCTTCACCGACTGCCTATCCTCACAGAACAGAGGAGAGGAAGCGGTTTGTTTGCCGCCAAAATTCGATCACGTCGCCAAAAGAACTCTAGCTTTCAAACTTCTTTCCTAAATTTTTCTTTTCATCTTTGAAAAGTTGCCTGGAAATTTTATTTTTTTCCAATTTTTATTTCGTGTGAAGAGTTGTAAACTGACAAAAGAAATTTGCGGAATTGTCTGTGAAGTTTTCGAACAGAAAATAAATCGTCGAAGATGAAGTTTTTTGCTCGAATACGAATTCGATTGCTGATCGGAAAAGTAAGTCTTAACAGTTACATATAACTCTGAAAAGTATTACAATAACAAATTGAGCTAGCAAATATTAATAAATAACAAAATTAGTTGGTTAATTAGAAACATTTTTTACCAAAAAAAGGTTTAAGTTCAATTAAATAAAGAAGTTTCAGTTCATTATTGTTTTTTAGTACATAGATATAAAATTTAAGTAGTTGAGTTATAAATTTAATTCTAATCCAAGTTGGTATTTTTGAATTTAATATTATCTTAAGCATTTTAATTTGTTAACTGTCCTACAGAACAATATTTATTTATTTTTATTTTTATATCAGGAAAAACCAAAAAAAAAAAATGGAAGATATAGATTCACAGAACATTTATGTTTGTTGAACTATTTTAAAATGTTATTTGTACAGGAATGAAATTATGTGATGCAATTATGTTTCATTATTTTATTTATTTCGATTCTATATGCAATAATATAACTATTTAACTTTTTTTATCTATTAAATGTGGAAAGAGAAAATTGTCGGCCTTTTTCTCTCTCTCATGATTTCATTTTATTTTAACTTCACAAAGCATTTGTTAATATTCACAAAAGTTTTCAAATTTCCACGTCTTTTTTTAAATGAATTTCTGGAAATATTATTTTCCAGTTGAAACACTTATATTTTCATTGATTTCGAAATAAGAAAATGTGTTTCTCAGCAAAAATATTAATCATAAGGCTTTGATGATAAATTTTAATAATATAATTGAAAAATTAACTGTCCTGAGATTGCAAAAGTTTTCAAATATATTTTAAACTCAAAAGTGGGATTTTGATATAGATTAGAAGTTCGCTTAAACTGTATTTTAAAGCAAAAAATATCTTGTGAGTAAATTGTGTAAATATATTTTATTTAACAGTGATCTTTTATCTAGCAAATTATTTTTTATAATTAGTAATGGTAATTCAATTTTAAATTGTGTATTTTCTTTAATATATTATTTTTAAAATGAAGTCACTATTTTAAAATAATTCAAGTCTTAAAAGACGGATTTGTTTGGGGATTTTAGTGAGTTAAAAAGATTCGATTTGTGGGTAAAATACATAATCTTTATATATTTTATTTTATTAAAATTCGTTAACATATCTTAATTTAAAGAAATACTTAAAACTAAAGCCAGTGTAAAAAAAAGTTTATTGAAAAAATATAGTGTTTTTTAAACTATTTATAATAGTAAAATGATGTTTAGTGATTAATGTATATTTAGTAATTTAAAGTTGAGTGAAATTGACTACCGTTAGCACACCGTAATAAAGTATAAAAAATACAAAGTCTTCTGACGTTTGTGTGTAAAAAGTACTTTGTATCAAACGTTAAAATAAATTAGTGTTTAGTGATAATGAATATTTATATACCCATTTAATTTATAGGTTTCTTATTACATCATAAATATAACAATATTAAATTAATATATTTCAACAGGAAAACAATTACTTAAATTTGAGATTTGGTTATATTTTGCTTTGTGAGTTTGATAATAAGAATAGGATTTATAATTTCATTTGTCTTGAATCCAGAATTGAAATTTCATTTTACATAAATTATTTGATAATGTTCTTTAAATTTACAAATTTCTTCATTCACATTTATATCTGAAATAACTGGTATAAAGAGGTTATTATAACGAGTATTTTAGAGAACACTTTAAAATACTTACGGAAATATCACCAAAAGCTTTTGTTGGTAGAAATAGGTTCCATTAGAAAAAAAAGTTAAATTTTATGTTTCGAAACATAGAGAAAGATTCATTTCTCTATTTCCAGAGCTTCAGTTTCAGAGAAAAAAATCAATGGGGCCAGATTTTTCGAAATGACCCATTAAAGGAATACTTGGTATTCGGTCTTTTATTGAAAGAGTTTTTCGTTAAAAATTCTTTTCTGTGTGCTCGTATCTGGCTCATTAATTTTTACTTCACGGAAGAATAATTGTAAGGGTGTTGCTATCTAGTAAGCATTGTTGTACATGGTACTTTATGAATCAGTATTAAAGAACTTCCGAATAACGACCATTTTGTTATAAGAACCCGAGATTGCAAAATGTTGTTTCAAAAGTGCAATATAAATTTCTACTTAATTCTATCTATTTTTCTGTTTAATAACTCTTAATTTCTCTAATATTTAAAAACAATTGTAACTTAGAAGATTTCTTTATTTTTATGTAAATCCGGAAAAATAGTAAATGGATGCTTAAAAGTTTTTCAAGTATTCCTTACGTCAATGTACGAAATATATAAACACCATCTCACATGTATGTATACACACAAAGATAAGTGCAAAAATTAAGGTTTTATTGCTTCTTTTCATATTACTCGTTAAAAATATCTAGTTTAAAAAAGTCACTGAAAATGTTTTAATGTAAAACTTTCACATATAAATTAAGAGATAATATAAATTTCAGTATTAATTTTAGAAATTCAAAAGTATTGTTGACTTATGAGTTTTTTTAAACAAACGCTGTATAATTATAAATACTCAAAATATATAACTCGTTTTAATAGTAAATTACATAGAATTAATTTTAAAAGATTGAAGAAATTGAAATATGTTGTACTTTTTCAAATAAGTCGTGAAATTCAAAGAAAAATTGTTATTAATAATACTTCAAATAACAAAGATTTTTATGGAAAATAAAAAATGATATGGGAGAGAAAGTAGCTAATATTAATAATTTTCAAGCTTGTGACAAAAGTCTACTTGGAAAATGACATAGCAGACCAGTGAAATTACATCACATACAGCAGTTTCTTGAACTTTAAGAATGAATTCAAATACTCGCTTTTAGAAATTAAGAAAAAAATCAAGACCGTTAAACCCTCAGACAGACAAATGCAAATGAGTTCATGCGCTTGGAAAACATATTCCAAGGTCATGAGCTACTTTCATCCTCCATCCAAATATGCTATTTTTGACACAACCTAGTGCACACGCTGATGGCCCATAAGACCATTGTAAGATTTTTTACTATCCACAGTTTGAATTGTCTTCCGAAAGGACTTTGCCTTGGTAGTGAACCATATTCAAGTGTCGCAAGGGAGAAAACCAGGAAATTTTCAAATTCTAATTGCTCAACAGTGGATGGAATAGAACCCGAACCTTATGCGTCGAAGAGCTATGTTCAACCATTAGGCTACAAGAAGTCCAAATCTGTCTGTAGAAAAATTCAATTTGGAAACTCGTATAAAAATATCAACTGTAACCTCGGGATTCCTTCAGATGTGGGTTGGATCACATGTGACGTACAGATCTTTGTATATGATAAGAAGAAATGTGATCTATAAGCGAGTTGGTTCAAATCCCGACGCTAGTTGTTACCATTTTACCAGTACATTATATCTTTTCGACCATTCTGAGATCTATCCAACTGTACATAGCAACAAGACAATGGTTCTCTCCAATCGTTAAGGTTAACAAAAAATTGGTTTCAGAAAGGACGGATATTTTACGATGATCAAGGTGTACTCCAGATCTGAATTCCAAAGAAAATATATCAAATAATTTGGCTCATATCTATACAAATGACTTTTAATTGTAATTAGAATAAGAAATAGCTGCCGCACTTGGAGGGATAAAGAAAATTACTTATATTTTTGCTTTAAATCTGATTAATTTAATGAAAAATTGAAGTTAATCAGAATATGACATACTAACATCGTTCAAATTTCATAAATATTTTTAGGGTTTTTAAGCATAAAGTGGTTGCATCTGTCGTTACAGTTCAGATCATGTGTACGTCACTTTATTTTACTTATAATTGGTCTGTAAGTTAAAAAACAATCGTTTTCACCAATGATATTGAATATACAATTTTGTCCACCCATCAAAAACAAGTGAATGTGTCAGTGGGATGAGCTCTTCAGTGAACAGTTGGAAAGAAAATGTTGGCCAATATCTTAGTGGGATGGGTTATTTTATATATTATTGGAGATGTGTCTCCCTTAATAACGCTATTAAAAATAAATACTATTTATTTTTTTCTATCTCAACGTTCTATTTCAAAAACAGAATCGAAATTTTTTTCCTTTCCTCTAATAATGCAATACCGTTTTTCGTATCTTCCGTTTTCACTTGAATAAAGTTTAAGCTACTTTTTTCTATCACAAGAGGTTTTTCTGTTTTTAATTTTATTTGTTGATGTTTCGATTCAATTTCTACTTCAGAAAACAGCAAACTATTCGAATACCAGATGCAAAATTTGGAGCTAATTCGTTCGAACGTCATTTCTGTTTTGTCTACAAAGTCCCTTCGTACAATGAGGTCAACCGCCGTACAATCATCATTCACAATGAATATTTCACGTGTTGTGCTGACATCGTCGATTTTTAATTCCACTTGACTTATCCCAAGTCTAAAAGCAGATGCTGCTGTAGCTTCAAACCCTAACAATTTTTTCTTTAACGGAATAATTTTAATTTCAATTTATTTACAACTGATTTCTTTTCTAAAGAAATTCTCGATCTCGTTTATCTATTAACCAATTTATCGAATTCTCAGAATAATTTATTTGTTGCTTCTTTCATATAAGTATTTAAAGGGAACGTCAAATTATTTTTATCTTTTCTTTTCGAACAATGCTTTTGGATATGTTCAGTCTCACCACATTATCTGCAAATTCAAAACTTTTTCTTTCTTTTGGACAATCTTTAGAATTATGTACATAATCATTGCAGTTAAAACATTTAATGCTATTTTTATCACTGCGAGAGTTAAAAGTTCGCTTTTCTTTCGAATAAAAAGGAAGCCTTTAAAATTCACGGTTTTCTCTTACCTCAATTTTGAAATTTGTATTTTTACTATGATCATTTAGTTTGGTTACACAATTATCAAATTAAGATCTCTTCTCAAAAACTTTCATGTTTTAATTTTCAACATAAGACTTTATTTTGACTCTAACATTCTCATATGAATCTAATTTTTCAGCTAACTTTTCCGGGTTAGGGAAGTTAGTCCATTCATCTATGAAGTGATTACGAATGGTGGAGGAAACACTTTTCTTTAATCGTTTTGCAACAATTAGGTCTTTTAAGTTCTTCAAAGTTCCTAATTTTAAAATCGCCTAACCACTCATTAAAATAATTTCTTAACTCATCAGTAAAATCTTTCCCTGTAATTTTAATGTACGTGAATTTTATAAAATTACTGGTGATATCATTCTGGATTTAATTTTCATCATCAAGGAACTTTTTAATAAAAGTTCCTTGAAGTGATAGTTATCATTTGCTTTATCATCAGGTTAGCGAATAATACACTGAATTATTTCGTATGTAAAAATCCTAGAAGATGGAAAACCCAATGATCTTCATCTAAACCTATTCGCCGTGATTGTCTTTTGAATAAGATGAGATAAAAACATATCACCTTCATTCACATCATATAATTACGCAAACTGTTGCAAATTGTAAGAATCGCGTCTTTCTGTATTACAATTATTTGAATTACCACCATTTCCTAATGCATTTTCATTTTGCAAACATAATCTTTCTAGTTCAAAGTCGCGAGTGGCAATTCCTTTTTTTAAGCGTAATTTTTTAGAATTAATAATTAATATTCTTTAATTCTATTACTTCACAATCTTGGCCAATGATTTCTCCCAACTCAGTAGCCAAAGTAATTAAATCTATCTTTTTGCACGTGATTAGTACTCAACGGAGTCTGATCATTAGCCTGTACGCAGAAACTCATCCAAATGTCATCGTGTTGAGAGAATTTATATATAATATAAATATAAGCATTTAGTGCACGTAGTAAATACATTTTTTTTTGCTCTTTAGGTAATGAAATTTAAATAAAACAGTACAAAGTGGTGATCTTGTCACTTGATGAAATTTCAAAATAACAAGAAGAGTTTTTTATGCTATGAAAACCAGATTTAGCTGAAATAACTAGTTAGAAGTAATACTATATAATTAACAATTATATCAGGGCATTGACGATCTAATAGGATTAATAATCTTTCTCGTAATTAGAACACAGCTGATTGGAAAATTGGTCCCGCCAAGGATTTTCATGCTGAGAAGTTGGGTAATTTTTAGATGCATGTATTTTTGATATTACGGTAGTAGTGTTATTGGTAACAAATTATTGTGATAGTAACGCTATTGATAGCAAGTTATCGTGGTGGCATATTTAGAAATAGTGGAATTTTAAAGTTTAGATTTAGAAATTAGATTTTGAAGGATTTACATGCTGAAAAGTTAGTTCATTTTATATGCAAGTATTGTTGATATTACAGTAGTATAACGTTACTAGTAACAAATTACTGTAATCGCAACGTTCTTAGTAACAAGTTATTGTGGTGGTAAACTTAGAATAGTGTGATTTTGAAGTTAAGATAAAAAAGAGTTCCAGCTTGAGTATCATCAGCGTCGATAGAAAATCATTAAAATTACGTTACTACCCAGTTAAAAATGGCCATCCAGGAATTTAATGAAAGTAAAAAAAATCATCTGATTTTTAAATTTATTAATAAGTATAAACTATTTTAATTTAGTATGATATATTATGCAATATTCAGTAACAATACATTTAGTAGCATTATAAAATTTAGCAACATCACAGTAAGCAAGATTACAAAATTGAAATTTGAAGATCCTTAACAAAACATTGTAAAAAAACTATATATACATATTTTAGAATAAAATCGGCTATGAGATTTGCTGACAAAACATTCCCTTTCGACATGACGGTAATTGTTAGTTCCGGAAAAAATCTCCTTCTTCCGGATTTGAATACATTTTAGGTTTCATGAATTTTTAACGAATCTGCCCTTCGCGATGTTTGGAGAAAAGGACAGGAAGACGGAGAAAAAGCAAAAAGGGTTTTTATCCTCCAAAGAAGCATATCCGACAGTGGTCGAATAAAAAAATGGAACTGAATACTGCTTTCCTCTTCCTTTTACTTTAAAAAATGAGATACCAGAAATATTTTGACTTTCCTTTGTTTTTTGGTCTTCCCTTACACTGATTTATTCCATATAAATCTCATGTAATGCAAATGGCATATTTTCATTTATACATGTATGATTGACTTCTACAAAAGGGTCTTGAAAAATCATTTTTGTAATATATTTTAATTCCATATAATGTATCATTTCGTTGTGCTTAGCAAAGAATTTGATGAATATCATTTTTATAATCATGCCGCAATTGTCTATCAAAATCGATGATATGCCATATCTCTTTGTAGATATTTTTAATGCCATTATGATGCATAATAAATTTATAGTAACACTTATCTGAGATTTAACTACATCAAGCTCATTATAGTTCATTTGTACAGTATAATCTTAAAGTACAAGGTTTCTGGTTCGATCCAAGTCATTGTTGACCAATGCAAGAGCAGCATTGCATTTTGGTTTTTCTAAACACGTGTTCAAACCTCAGCAAACATTAAAAAGTTTTACAAACTGGAAATTATTCCTTTTAGTTCACACACACCTTGGAATAGATTAATTGTCATTCAATGCACCTGCATTTTACACTGATTGCTAAAATAAGTCTACATATTTACGTAAAATTACATTTATAAAGGTGACAGTTTCCAGCAAAAATCGAAAACTTCTATTGAAAAATTGTAAGCACTGCAGAATAAAAAAATATATATTAAAACAAAACTAAATAATACATAAAACATTATTAATGAAATCCCAAAATTATTCAATATTATTTTTCAGTAAAAACAATGTATGGCAATTCATATCAAATTAATAAAATTAGTATTCAGTTTTATTTATCAACATAAAACCATTGTTCATATATATATATATATATATATTATTAATTATCAAATATATATTATATTTGGTAACTCTCCCAAATTAATGGTATTCCTTTGGATGAACGCACGGACCTCTATGTTTCTTCCTGTGGAAATGTCAGTGACAACACTTACAGAGGTGACATGTTGGATACTTATGTCTACCCTTATGCAGGGAAATAGATGTTTTTGTGCTATAGAATGATAATGCGAGACCACACATTCCCACATCGTGGATGCTATCTTGAACAGGATACGAGCGTATACTGTGGCCAGTTCGATCACCGGACCTTAATCCAACCGAATATGTTTGAAATGTGCTGCTGTCAATCCCCCTTCTAGGACTCTGTCTATGCTTTCAACTGCATTGGAAGAGCAATGGCTCGTACTTCTCACACAATTATGAGACGGCATAATTGAAGGCACCATACATCGCTGCGTGTGTTGCATTGTTCTCAAAGGGATCATACCCATATTAAATGTACTTTTCCTGTACCTAACCTACGTCTTTCATTAGTTCATTGTATTGCTAATTTTTATAACATCATAATTGTCTGGTGATTTCTTTTTTTTTTCTATTTTGTACCTGTCTATGTGTTGTATAATGTGTATACGTTTCATTAAATTCCATGCATAACTGTCTGCGTTATAATTTTTGAAATTTTTGATTAATTTCTGATATCCAGTATATATATATATATATATATATATATATATATATATATATATATAT
>JAPDSC010152088.1:637504-681907 GCA_026290005.1 Latrodectus geometricus
TATATATATATATATATATATATATATATATATATATATATATATATATATATATATATATATATAAAATTAAAATTTGAAAATCTATGTTTGATTTAGTAAAATATAAAGAACCCTGGTTAACCATTAGTATTGAAAAAACTAATACTTATTATAGTGATGAACAATTTATATCAAATTAAATTATATTCGAAACATTTTTTTTATTTATATTTAACATGTAAATTGTTTTTTTAATAGTTTATTACTAAAGAAAATATGACTTTGCATGTATTAAATTTGATTATGATCGATTACTCGAAAAATGAATTGATAAATATTCTTATTTCAATAATCTTATTTTTAAATAATTCATTTAGAAATGAATTTTTAACGAGCTTCTTTTATTGATTGAGAGAATATATTCTTTATAATTTTGTTAATAAGATATTACAACCAATATGAAATAGATTAACATACTTATATCAAAATCATTAAGTAATTAGATGCATTTTCACATTCTTATTCTTTTCTTTTCACACACACTTGAATATTAAGATAAGAAAAAACTAAGTCAGAAACTTGAAGTAAATTAATTTTAATGTCAGAAGCAATTAACGTGAATTATCGTCCAATTAATGCCTAGAGAATGAAAAGGAGATTTCGCTTGCTTAAAATTCCTCCTCTCATCAAATTCATCCCCAGAATTATGCGAAAAATTCACGTAATCGTGAAAATCCTTAAACCACAGAATGGAATTTAATTTAAAAGATGTTCTAAGTGGCATGTTGCCATCCCATAAAGTGTAATTAATGTTAATATTTCGGCCTCGTCTGTTCGAGTCATGTGACGTTTAATGGTTTCCTTGACAGTTTGAACTCTCCTTTAGAGTTAAGGATTTCTAATGGAAATTTTCTCTCTTCATCCTGCTTAATAGTTAGGTTTATTCCTTAAGAATGAAAAGAGCTGTTAACATAATAAAGTCAAAAAAAATTTGAGCGACGATTTTGTGTTTTACTTATCATCTTTGAAAATAATGAATAAGTTCAGTAAATGAATAGTGACACGTGACTTAATTGGTTTGTGGTTACAATCCAAATTGTTCCTGATGGAGAAAAAAATGGATTGACTTATTTTACTGTAAAAAAATTACGATTGATGTCAAAATTTAGAATTCTGCCATCAAAAATTATCAATTAAAATGAAGTACATTTCAAAAAGTTATTATTAAGGAATTTATCTAGTATACTTTATCCCACACTTTTCTGACATGCATTTTTGTGCGCTATCCAAATGATTAAACGCGCAAATAAAATTAGTCAATGGGATTTTTGCACATTTTTGTTCTTTTAAAGTTTTCGGAAATTGATGTCTTCGAAATAACTTAGTAGTAGCCATCAGCGTTCTTCGAAGCGAAATATTCCGTGTTCGGTACCAGCTACTATTAAATTACGCTAGACAGATGAAGTGCTTCTGTCTTCCGCCTGTTCCCTTTTTGGGTTGATTTCTTGGAAGTTTTCAGTGTTTTCTTCCGTGCAATATGTGAATAGTATCCACGACTTACATTAATTCCACCCTGAAAGCAAATACGTAAAGGATGTTTAAAATAGTTTTTATTTGTTGTGCTACCCCTTATAAGATGTCTAAATTTCATAGATTGCGAGAGATCTTCGTGGGTACTTACGTAATATAATGACTACCTTGGCGATATTTGGCGATAAAAGTATTTATTGGCGTGACTAACACGGTTTAAATAATATTTTCATAACACTCTTTATTTTAGCACCTTCTATAACCTATGTTACCGGCTATATTTTTTATTTAGGTAGGCGTCATATAATTTTTTCCAGTCACTAGTTTTGGCGATATATCTAGGTAGTTGTCATAATACGTAAATACCTCGTCATGATCTAATGTTAAAACTACGCTTATTGGAGTGAAAAGTTTAGAATTATATCCAAAATATTTTTTGAGCCATGTAAAATCTCCAGGGAGTTAGTTCTGCTGCTTATCATCACTACGATAAGCTATGTTAAATAAGCCTTATGAGTTATCTTGATGGCTATGACTCGAAAATACCTGGAACTGCTGATCTAACAAACTCAAAATCACTCAGCAGTTCACCATTTTACTTGTTTAAATCTTTTCTATATCATCCTAAGTCCCATTTACCATCCAACTATATTTGGCATTGATGAGTTTGGATTGTTGGTCACTTTTGCACACCTACAACATGAAACAGATTTTCAACCACCGCAAACAATCATGTCCCAGGAAGAGGGTGCGATGCACGATTTCTGACTTAAAGTTTATCCCTTCGTTACCAGCCTGGTGGCTATGCTAATATTATACTACTAATAAATAAATCATGATTGATCAATAGCCAATTATCAAAATGTTCTTAACTTGAATCTGCCCTGTTTGATTGTCTGACTGCCAAGCTTGACATAGTTTGAAAGTGGACTTTTGGCACATCTTGGTCTAATAGTAAGAACGTACTCTTTACAATAAAAGGTCCCCTACTCGATCTCAGCTACTATTTAACAATAGGAAATTGATGTTATTAACATTTTAGCTTTCTTCATGCATGTTTCTCGCGGTATGTATGGGGAAATTTCGGATTTTCTCTCTTATGTTTGGCAAATACAGTCTACTGTCAACGAAAAATAAAATATCAATACTTTAGTTCTACTTCAATGATTTTAAGTTACTTATTGTTTTCCTCTGCAAAACAATATATTGATGTCAATGTAAGACCATTTCCTCCGCTTTTGTGGTAATTTATGACACATAACTCTAGCCTTCATAATGGAACGTCCATAACTGGTTTCAGAACAGGATTTTATATTTAATTTATCACAGCTCTTCATTTCTTAAAATATGTTTCTAATTTCGATGTTCTCCTTTTCTAAATAAATATTCTAAACTTTTAGCCAATCAAATATGTATTTAATTTTAATTATGGAATTAAAAATTGAATGAGATATTGGTGGAAAAGACATTATTATTTTCTTAAGTGAAACGTTGCTGTTATGGAGTTAAATTTGATAGATTCCAAATTGATTTAAATTTTCGATTCCTTTTAAACTCATCATTCTTTAGTTACATTTATCTGATAAATCAAGAACTATTAACGACTCTTAAGTGCCAATGATATGGTTATTAAAAGCTCGATGGCATAGTAACAATGTTTCGCTGTCCCAACTCACATATCTGAGTTTTAATCCTAGAGCTGGGCAAAATTGACTAAGCTTTTCAATCCTTCAGTGGCTTGGTAAAACTGAGGACCAAGCATGCTTAGGAACTGAAAACTAGGGGTTTCACGTTAGGCTGACTATCTAACTGGGATATATGCTTCTCACTCCAGAACTCTCGGATAAGAAATAACTATTGGCACTGTGTGCCTTTTGCACCTCAATAGGGTGCAGTGCCAAAGAGCTTAGTTTAATTTAGATATGAATTAATTTGAGTTTGCTGTAAATTAATGATCTTTATATGAAGAACACTTTAATTTTGTCACCAGAATATTATTCTTGTATATGCATTGACTTTCAACAGATAAAATCAATTTATTCAATGAGTTTTGCAAAAAATGAGTAATCAAAATTTACAATAAAAACAGTTCAAGTAAACATCGTCAATACTTTTGTTTGGAAGCCTTTCGACGCTGTTCATTATAAGACAAGGGAAAACACATCACTTAAAGAAAGTACAGAGAAAAGAGGATTTTACAAAATAGGTTGTTTGTAAAAGTTTCGCGTGGATTTTACTAAGGAAAGACAAGAAATAAACACCCTTAGAAAGAAAACACGTATAAGCAGGTGAATAAGTAAGGGAAACTTTATTTTAGTGTAGAACCCGAAGGGCGGAGGAGCTTATCTTCGACGAAATGAATTATAAATAAGGTTTGAAAAAAAGATTCCAGGAGCAGTTTTTTTTCTTGCTTGATAGGTCTTAGAACTTTCAAGCTAACAAGGTTTCTCGTTGGTTCTGCTATCTTCTCTTCCAATGGAACTTCCGATTTTAGAGCACGTGATGAGAACCGTGTTGAGATTAACCTCTGGTATTAACTGGTTATTGGGAATGGAAGTATAGAGCACCGGAGCAGCTTTCCCAGAGGAAATTCCGTGAAGAGCGTTTTCTAAAAAAATGCATTGAGTATTTCCCTTAAAACTCTAAAAAATCCAACATGTGAAAATTTAAGTTATTGGGTACTGAGGTGATGAATAGTAGGCAAATTGTGGTGCTGTTGAAAATCTAATTGTCATGTCCATATTTTAGTCTTCCTTGAGAAACATTTCGCTGACCTTGAACCGTTAAGAAGGTCATTTAGTTACTACTTGAGATAGGTAGATTAATTTTCAGAAAAATATATCAAGCAAACAAAAGTAACTATTTTAATTTATTATTAAAGGATTTACATGGGGATGTTGAAAAATTACCTACAAATCTTACGTTTTTATTCATTATAAAAGTAAATAGTATAGTAATCTTTGAACGATCTGGAATACCATGGTTCTGTATTGCTTTTTGCAATGAGAGGCTCAAGTTCCATGGTATACATCATTGTAAAAAATGGGAAACATGCATTGTATTTTTTCTTGGAGTCACATATGTTGATGTAGTTTCTTGAAAGTTTGCAGAGTCCCCCTCTGTGGCCGAAGAATAAGCACCATTAGTTGTAAAAATTGTCTCCAAAATTAACATGCAGAGGATATATAAGCCTGACTATCGTTCAGGCTTGGTCAGATGTTGAACAATGGCAGACGGATTCTTCACTTCTGCTTTTTGCATACAAGTCTCTCATAGTTGGTTTTTGGAAGGTTCCAAGTTTTCTGTCTTATAACACGTCAAAGTGACCCGTTATTAATGAAAAATCTAGCTGGAAGACTAGATACGGTAGTTAGCCTACGCAGGGTCTAACACAATACTTCACAAGAAAATATTTAAAGCATGATTTACTAACAAATTTTAATTTACTTTATAAAAAGTTGCCTACAATCTTTATATGGTAGATAAAAAAATCAATGCTATTTTCTTCTGATTTGAATAATGCTTTTAAGCATTTATCCTACACAATTTTATCAAATCTTCCCATTGACAGGATAAGGTTATAATAGGAATTAAGTATTCTGTTTTACAATATTTAAGATGGAAGTATTCAAATTATAACATTTGATCTCTCTAAATCATGATGTTACCATTTAGTTTACAAAATAGTAAATATTGAACACATCTATTCCAATTTTCTTTTTTAATTTTTAGAGTCTCTTTTATTTAAAAATTGCTTGCTGGTAAATTTTAAATAATAAGAAATGAAACTAGGAATTGGTCTTAACAACCACACATTTTTAGTAAATGTTGTCTATCTAAATTCTTCTCTTTTATGAATAAAAAGGAGTAATTTTTAATTTATAGATGAAACACATTATTTAGTAGGTTCCGAGAAAAATAATTGGTCATGTTAGGCATGTCAAGAAGAAGAAAATTCATTTGATCCATTAGTCAGGGACTAAAAACCTTAATTAACATTTCTTCTTTATTTGTTATGAAGTCAAATATAACGGAAACAATAAGGCAATTGTAAAAAAAGAAAAGTTCAGAAACCATCCTTTTAAATAAAGTAACTACTTAAGAATTATTAAAAAATGATTTCTTCTGTTTTTATATCTCTCCAGACATTTCCTTTGATAATATGCTTCTCAAGTTCGCCAAATAATACTGTCATCTTTTCACCAAAAGTGTCCATTTTTCATTCGACGCTAATTAAGATTTCATGTATTCTTTCATCGCTTTTTTGCCCTTACGGCGAATGCTCCTCCCTCTTGCGGCATAGAAAACAAAGAATAAAAATCAACTTAGTATCTTGTATTTGCTTTTAAATGTCGTCTCCGTTGGATTTGCGGGAATTTGTCCTCATTTTAATTAGTTTTTTTCCCTTCTGACTTTGGAATAATTAATTAGGAAAGTGGAAAAACTCAAGTAAAGTCAAGCAGAAAATAGTAAGATGTTAAGCTGATATCCATTGTTTATCGGTCATAATACCAAAATTTGCTTGTGCATCGTTGCTGTACAAAAAACATTTTATTGCGGTGGAAATTATCTTTGAAGATATAAGCTTACACAAGTTGTTATTTACAGACTGACATTTTGGTAAAAATATAACTATACACTGGTATGCAAAACTTAACCAACAATGTAAATTTTAAGTAGATAAGAATAGAATTGCAGAAAAGATATTCTTAAGGGCACGAAATTTAGTAGAAAAGTCATGGGTATACAAATGTCAGGAATTAAAAACGTCAGAGTTGACGTTAAAGATGTGTGGTCTGCTCGTTCAGCTCAAGACTACAGTATAAGAATGGACTACAATAAAAGGAAACTGTTGGAAAGATGGCGGCCCCATGAAATCTGCAGTGGATGATTGACATATCTTCATTATGATGCTTCCAGTCAACAAGCACCATTTAGCAGCAACAGAGTACAGCAACTCGGCTATAAAATTAGCTTTTGCTTTGTCCGCGCGCTTTCATGAAGATGGCCTATTCGCCCTCCATTCTTAATGCTGAATCTCTTTGAAAGTTTGCCATTTAAACCATCGCTTAGAGTGGTGTATGAAGCATAAAAATTTGTCATCTCATCAATAGAGTCGTGTCTTCTTTATGAAAGATGTTACTTTGAATAGCACAAGGGACTTTCAACTCTCAATTATGACTACATCCATAGTCATAAAGTTTTGTCTTTTTAGTATATATCTCTTCAGTGTACTTTAGTTTGTCAGTGAACCCACCTAGATATCGCAGGAGACATCTGATCAATTGGGAACGATATGTAATTTATTCTGAAGAGTGTGAAACATCCTTTCCTGATTACAAGAATGTTTTATGGAAAAGACTGCTGATCTTAGTGATTTTGACTCAAGACAGACTGATGGATCAAGAACTCGAAATGAGTATCTCTAAAATCTCACGGTCCATCTATTGCTCGTCTGTTATCTTTGTGAGTGCTTTTGCCAACTTCATGGATGACGGGGAAGACATCAAAATGCTGAATGTCCACACGTCATTAGCTACACAGACTTTTAGAAAACCTTTCCATGAAAGTAATTTCGGCTAGAGGCAATGGCCTAGTTAACGATGAAATGCAATGTAGATCGGTATAGAAGTGCTTCTAAGTATACGAGACAATAATGATCATCACTATCTATCCGCGATGACCTGGAAATGGATGAGGGTAAAGCGTTGTTTATAGGTTAGTTAGGGCTTAATACTTCAAGAAAGGAAACTTGGGTCGAAAGTAAGTAAGAAGTCATCATGTGGTAAGAGCGTATAAATATTAAAAATTTTGAGAAGTCGGAAGTATTTCCTTCCTATAGTTGAGAGTTAAAATGTAGAGTACGAGTGTAAACAAGATCTTGACATGGCTATGTTTAAAAAACACAAAACTTTGACAATATTTTAAACATTTTATCCACAGAAGTGAAGCGCATTCAAGCAAAACTACACATACCCATCCTGATTAAAAAGTTAGCAACATAGCGATTCATATAATATAATAGAGCATATTGTATCGCGCTTCGGGATCCATGTTTATTGAGAGTCAATGAAACAATCATTTAAAAATCACAAGACTTTTATTCGTTGCAAATTCAACAGGTTACACAAAATTCCATCTGTAAGAAATCACAATTTCACTGCTCCAAATCAACTAATACAATAAGAAACAGCTTCAATCACCAAAGTCTTAAATACTTCAGACAGGTAACCACTTCTGTGCATTAGACTACCATTCAATCTAAAATTATCGCCTTCCTTAACTAAATTCTTCTTTGTCGGGTGGCTGTATTTATACCTGACTTGGCGGGAAAAATCTATGAGTTTCCCCAAGGTTTTCGAAGGTACTAGGCTATCTTGTTTAATATTGATCCTAGAGCTTCGGTGATAGATTTTTCCACAAAAATCTCGCCAGAGGTTACCAAGATCAAACATCTCGCCAAACCATTAGAAAAGACGTTTTTGACGTAGAATTATGCAATTTTTAATTAAGAATTATGCAATGACGTAGAATTATGCTAAATAATGCAATTTTTGCTCAAAATTTGAGTATTTCCGATTTGTCATTTTTTAGACAAATTTGTAAATATGTAATAGCTCATTTTAGTTTATTGGTACGTTTGAAATCAGTTATTTCCGTTTTGGCCTTAGCATCCAATGAACATCGAGAAATAGATATTATGTTTCTGCTTTCTGAGGTACATCCACAATGGGCAAGATTAGAAATATTTCGTGTTTCCACTTTTAGGAACAGTGAATACATGTCATTATCAGATTAACATCTTCCCAGAAAGCTATACGCTGTGGTACTTCAAACGTTCCACAACAACTTTCAGTTTTTGACCATAAGTACCTCACACAGAACAGAAAATTCAAACAAAAAACTGCACAACTACACCTGGATTAATTCGACTATTCCAAAACGTGACTATTCAAGCTCATCTGTAATTTTATTATGTTTCCCGGTAATTATGAGTTATTAATGAGATTAACTCAATCTCATCTTATACGTTTCCCTTTCAAAAAACGCATAAAACAATCGAATGTGTTTCTGCTTCATATACTTTTTATCTCTCTGGGACATAAAAGTGCTGTTTCCACAAAAATAAGAGGAGACCAAAGAGAAAGAGAGAACACGCCAAGTTGAGTCTCCTCTTCCTAAATAACAGCAATTAAGCCGGACTTCTTTTCGGTTCTGAATAATAATGTCTTCAGTCGGGCGTAATGGAAGAGGGGAGGTTAATTAACTAAAATTAATTACTTCTTTTCCTGAGTAAGAAGCTCTTAGGAATTCTTTTCAATTTTGACCAGATGCTGCATTGTTTGCTCACTGGATTAAAATGGCGAATCGACAATGCACCGAAAGTTGCCCAAGAAATTTTGAGTTCGAAAAGTGTTCTTTTTGACGAAAGCTTCCCTTTAGAGTCTAAAGAAACAATATTATCGTCAAGGATTATTACTGAGGATTTTATATTAGTTCAGAATTTTGGATTTTAGAACCTTTAGATTTAAGTACGAATTTATCTTCCATATATTTTGTTGATAACAGAATTTCATTATAATTTCAAGCACAATATATTGGCGAGATAATTTGAAGCCGTATTTAATATTTAGTTTCAAACTTTGATTAGTTTATTCATGTTAATTTACCATCTCTATTTTAATTTGGCATTTAAATATAAGCAAAAAATTATATATAATCTTATAAAGTAATCAACTTTAGCTTATGAATACTTTCCCAATTCTTAACTATGTATACGAACTTATTTGTGATTTCTAAATCATATACAATGTTTCTAACTATAATTTTTGCTTAAAAACACTCATACTTATTTCGTTTTCTATCACTAATACTTTTAATGCAAATCAAATTATTTATTTTATAGGAATGTTTAAAATTATTATTGAATATGATTTAATTAATCTAAAAATTGATAATTAAGGAATAAAACACAAGTTAAAAATATTCTTCCAAAAGAAATACAATTATAAAATATGAATATATATTAATGTATTAGCAGTGTTTCTAAATTAGTGGAAAATGTATATTTTATCGAAGACTTTAAGTGAAATAAAATATTGCCGGTGTGAAATATTGAGGAATTTGATAACTAAATAATTAGTAGTTAATATTTTTAAGATAAAATATTTTTTAATTTTAATAATCAAAATCGAAAAAAAAATGTTTTTAATTATATGTTGTGAATATATGATAAACATTTGTATTATAGTTTTCATGAACAAATAAAAGATATTTTTCTCAAAGTTGAGAAATATATTCAAATAAATGAAAATAAAAGATTACTTTTCTGAAATACACAAATATAGATAAATTGGATAGTTTTATTTTATTAAAAAAAATTTACATAAGTATTTTAAATAATTTATCACAAAACTATGTTTAACTTAAAAAATGTGATTTTTCGTCTTTGAAAATTTTGAAGCTTTGTAAAATTTTCTTAATTAATTGTTGTATTCAATATGAAATTCATGTTGATGTATTATAAAGTTTTGTAATTAAATATGTCTTCGTTCTGTTTGTACTTCGTATTCGTTTATTCAGGATGTGTCCGCTGTGAGTTTGGTGGATTTTGTTGAGACATAGTCTTGCGTCGATTCTAACTGCTGGCATCAGGAAACAAAAACAGATGATTCGTAGCGTCTCGGGTGCAGAAACTATTATTTAACTCAATTTGGAATTGAAAATGGGTTTGTAAAAAAGGGAAAAAAATTTTGGCAATTCTGCGTTCATCTTTTGGATTCCTTGGAACTTATCCAAATAAAGTTTTTTCAGTGGCAATTTTTTTCCAAACATTGTTGAAATAACTGAAACTGATTCTTTTAGAATGGTTTATCAGATAAGATTTTTGTTCATCATTCATTGTTCAGAAAAATAATTGAAATCCAATGTTTTTGTGTTAAAAAAAAAACTAATGTGATTTATTGCTTTTTACTCGTAGTTATTGTAGAAAATTTGTTGTTTTTTTCGAACTTATATTAAATACATAAGTGTGTGTTTATATTTTCAATCCTTAAACAGCTAATCTATCATAGTTTTAAATAAGAATCTTTTTAGGGGTCTTATAGTATATTTTGTAAATGAAATTTGATTGCAAATAATTTAGTTATAAATTAAAAACATTGGCAGTTTTTTATTTTTAATATTTTAATCAAATTATTTTATAGATATATCATTTCCAACGCAATTAAAAAGATTTGATAGTATTTTGTAAGTCAATAGGCCTATGTAACTGAGAGAATTTAAACAATGCTGTAAAAAAACAGAACTGCAAATCTTATTAAATCAACAACGTTTTGGACGACGACATTTAATTTAGCGAGATAACATTAAATAACAATAATTTGGTTTCATATTTTATACAATTAAAGAAATTTTACAATTGCCGTTTGTAACAAACTTTATTTTAGAGGCATAAACATTTTTTTATCATTTATTTGAATTAATTAAACAATTTCAAAATTTTTTGAAGAAAGAGTGCAATTGAAGATATTTTATTTGTGGATGATTGATTATACCACTTGGCGAAACAGAAGAATTATAACTTTAATATTACTAGATCATACTAGCTGTAAGATGAATATCATGAAATGAAACTAACTAAATTATTAAGTCGAGTATAAATAAATTCTTAATCGTGCAAATAAGGATATAATATGAGAAATAAAAAAATTATTTTATTATACTTGTTAGTGATATTCATGAGTCATATAGTTGTTGGCTTCTTCATCTCAGATCTTTGGTTATTGCTTTGAAAGAGAACATTTAGAAAAATCGTTAATAACTATAACTGGTTATATTGAAAACATGAAAAGACAGCAATAGTTTTCAGACAAGTATCCTTTGATACTTTGGCGACTTTTCTGACACCATGCTAAGAGCCAAGATATAAATAATAAAATAGCCGCTGTCATTTCAAAGAAGCTATCCTAAGATAAAGAGAATTACTAGAATTAAATTAATACTTCAATATTTACACCCAAATCAAGGGGTACCCGTTTCTATACCAAACCCGTAAAGACATAAAAAAAATTCAACATAAAGTTATTTTCTTATTAATAGTTTTATGTTGAAATCGACTATAGTACTGATAAAGTTGCCGCCCAACCTGTCTAGTGGTTAGCGTAACTGACTACGGATGGGGAGGACCTGGATTCGAATCCCGTCTCGGTCATGGATGTACTTTCTATTTCTCTCTCTGTCTGTGTTTCTTGTTCTTTCCTCAGATGATGGATGGATGTGGCCTGCTCTGTAAACGGGCTTCAGGTGCCCACCGGGTAACTATAAAATGAGTAGCAGTTTCCGGCTTTGTTGCGGCAAATGAGCTAATGTACTTATGGGTGCCCGCCGTTAGAAAAAAAACTGAAAAAGTAGTTGTTGATGGAACCATTGAAAATTCAAAGTCAAATACTTATTCTCTAAGTTGTGATTTTTCGCACACTAATCTTAATTCTTATTTTAAAAATGTGCTTTAATCAGCTAATTTAATTGCAAATAATTATCCTAAAAATTAGATAAAAAGAAAATTTTGATATTGTTTATAGTTTTTCCTTTTCCCAATTATTATCTATTTTATATTTTTTCTGTTTATACTTATTTCTTGTATTAACATCTACTTTGTGAACAACTCTTTCCGATTTCAGAAATTTTACTTTTTCTTAATTTCAGATTCAGAATTTTTTCCACTTCATTTGCTTTAATACAAATCTGGACTTTTGCACAATTTTAGTTTTATGATTTTGGTTTAGTTTTCCACAGTTTTACCTCATGCCATGTGAAGAAAAATATATTTATAATTAAATCTTGGTTAATTATTACCAATTATAACTCTTATGCATGATTCTCTAAACCCAATGTACTGGATTTATTGTTAAGATCCAGAACCACACTATCCACTTCCTTATCCGAAGTGGAAACTGAATCCATGCGCAGCTTAACTTTTAGTTCAAGCTCTGTTCGTGTTTATCATCAAAATGGCTATGAACTAAATGGTTGTCATCAAAAACAAAACCATTTAGCCTGTCAGATTCACGATTTATTTTCCTGCATTAAAAATAACCAATTTTACCAGAAATTGCAAAAATGAATATGATGAAACTATTGGGAGGTTAAGATTTATGTGAGAATTCAATTTGTGACTGTAAATTGGAAATTAACATGCACTATATTTATAGATTTACCACGTAGAATCCAATTGTAAATTGATAGTCTTGAAAGCTGCAAAAAATTTTGGACAAAATTACAAATTAACTCCAAGCAACTTGTACGATAAATTCTTGTACGGTATCACAAAATTCATTTCCCGTTATTCCATAATCACTGAAATGGAATTGAGGATTTTCTATTTAAAACTACGACTAGCTTCCGTTTTTAGCTATATATGAACAAAAGATAATACATGCAAAAGAATAAATTTTGTTATCATAGTGATAAATGGATTTATACCAAATTTAATTTAATGCAGCTTTCAAATTTAATGCAGTATTTTAAGTAAAATTTTTCAAAGAATAAAATTTAGTACACTCTCGTGTATACTTCTTTCTGCAAAAACTTAATTTCACTGACATGTAGTTCATAAATCCACCTACGTCGAACAAAAAGACTATTTAATTATTTTGTAATATTCATTGCGTTTGTAACTCATTTGTCTATTAATAGGCACATTAATGTACTTTTGTTTCTTTCTTCTTTTTTTATTTTGTGAGGCACATGGATAGATGTTTGGCGAAAAGCTCCAAGCGCTTTCTATGAAGATACTTTTTTCGTTCACCAGCTGCGATTGCAAAATTAATTAATTACATTAAAATTATAAAAATGGATATGAAGATTGTAAATACATTTGTGACTACATTTATATTCCGAGTTTTCCGCCAAATATTGAAGAATTAGAGATATCTGAATTCGGTCATAAGAATAAAAAAACTGTAATTTCATAAATTTAACTTATTCTGCTTTATAATGTATATCTGATAAAAAAATATGCATAATTTTATTTAAAAAATAAACTTCTATATCTTTTTAACTATAAAATGGTTGTTTCTTTCGTTACAGTTTAATTCATATGTACGTCACATTGTTTTACTTATCATTGGTCTGTGAGTTCAACAAATAATCGTTTTCACCCCTAATGTTGAATATACAGTTTTGTCTACCCATCAAAAACAAAAGGCGAAACAAAATAAATAAATAAATAAATAAAATAAATAAATAAATAAAATAAAATAAACAAAACATCCAGTTAATGTTTAGTTTAAATCGACTAAGATGATTTAACTGTTTTTATATATTTTTAAATATATTTCGCCACATCTGTTTAAATTATTTCTCTAACATTTTAACGTTATTCCTTTAAAACAATTTTCCTATTTTTTATGCAAAAATTTGCTTTCTTACGTCACAATGAGTAATAAATTCGATGTTTGTTTATTTAAAAAAAATTGTATTTATTATAATGGGGGAAAACATCAAAAATCTAAGCACACAATAGTCCAAGATTTAACAAAAACCAGTGAATTACATTTTGCTCAATAAAGCGGGAAAAAAATAAAGCGTTGAGTACTAGAAGTAGAGAAAACGTCTTCCTTTAAATTTTTAAATGTAATCAATCAATCTCTAACAGAACAGATTTTTAGCACTATCTTCCACTGATGGCTTGCGAAATTCGATCCTTTATCATTCAAATCACCAGCATATGCCCACAATGGGAAGAAAGGAATCCAATACTTTATTTTTTGCTATTTTTTGGCGATGGAAATCGTATTGGAAATAAAATTCGAAACTGCCGGCAGCCATTCCATCCATTTGACTTGACTTTATTTGGAGCGACTCCAGCGTTATGTCTCTGGCAGAATCAAATTACTTCTGAATGGCCATTCTCCATCCGGGCCATTTTCGAGATCTATGTCCTCAAAAAGAGAAAGAATTAGGCGTCAAATAAAGAAAAACTGGCTGTAAAAATAAACGCCTGCAAGCCATTTTGGCGACCGATTTTCGTCATTGTGTCCAACTAGACCATTTCTTGTCAACAATGTCCACGACCGCAATAAATCAATAAAGGTCGAATGGTTTATCTGCAACCCCGGCAGTTCCTTCCTTTTTTGGTTATGCCAAACAAAAAAATTGCGTTTTCCCACAAATATTCTATAAAGAAATTCTTACTATTTGGGAATTAATTTCGAGATGTGTTCTCTTAAACATTCTTCAGAAGCTTTATAAACAATGAAAAAAAATCGAGAATTAAGAAATTGCTCACGAGTCATAAATTTTATGAGTTTTCAAGATTCTTTAATGAAAATACGCGCCAAAAATATTCTAGAATCAGCTCTTAAAAAATGGCTATGGAACACCATTAAACATCTAAACTAAGTGCTTGGAAAATCATTTTTAACAATATTATTTTTCACAAGATCAATCGAAGTTCGTAGAGAGAATAATTTTTAGAAAAACCTAATGTTTTTTTAAGATGGCAATGTTTAAAAAAAATTATTTCTTTTTTCAATTTTTTTTTTGTCAAAACATAAAAAAAATTGAACTATTAAACCTTGAACTTTAATACAATGGTCTTTCGTTTTTATGAAATCCTAAGAACAAAAACAGTTTTTAAAATCAAATGTTTGTAAAATATAAAAATAAGCATTAGATCTTAATCCCACTCAAAGTTGTTTTCAATAAGTATAAATAATAATAATTGAGTAATAATTAAATAAGCAATTAAGAGCTAATTAATAATAATAAGTATTATTTTATGAAAATGCACATTATAAGAAACATATATTCAAATTTATATATGTTTTTTATATATTAGATATATGCAAACATATATAAATTTTACTATTAAAAACAATCCATACTTTCATTTTATTGATGAAAAATCAGGTGAAAATATCTCATTTTTCCACTTTCAAATCTACATTTTTAAAAGCATATTTTCCATCTTTTTGGTGTAAGAAATCATTTTACTGTTGTTTTTCACAGAAAAGTAACTCAATCTTGTTTGCAATTCGTCTGCTTTGCAGATGGTAACAGCACCGCACCATCTTCTCTTTGTTTGATATCTAAAAATTCCTTCTCATTCCTTCATCATAACTTAATTATCCTATACTTCTTACACGCAAATTTAATCTAAATCAACCTTCAAATATTTCTGTGAGATATATCGCGGATTTTGTAACTTTTCTTTACGCAAATTGCTTTCTTTAGCTACAGCAGATTCTTCAATAAAGTCTGCATGCTAAAATGACCTAAATACCATTTTTTAAACAACATTATTCCAAGGATAGATTGACAAGTGTATTGCTCTTAAAATATCAATTACATAAGACGATTCCAAGCCTTAATGCAAAAATATCTTACGATATTTGTAAACGAAGCTATTGATTATAATCGAATAGTCTGGAGATAGATTTGAAGAGAGAAAATTTACTTGAATTCGTCTAAAAATGTCTGAAATTTTAAGAGTTTCAGTGAAGCTTTAACAGTTTAGAAGGTTAGTTCACAAATAGTTCGATAAAAGTGTTGATTCAATATTCTCAACTATAAAATTTTATAAAAATTACAAATAAAAATTGAAGAAAATGAGTTCGTAAAAAAAAGAAGACTTCCAAATTTTAGTTCGTAAAATTGAATTAAATTATCATTGCGTCTATGGCATCATACAAAAGACCAGCCATTTTCCCGTAAAATCGTGAGTGTTCGTTAATCAGAAATTCGTAAAAACGAACATCTGTTGCAAAAGTTGTCTTTGAAAGGTTAAATGTTAAGTTAATATAAGACAATTTTTTATAGAGAATTTTAAGATAATACCTATTATGATCATATTTTAAAACAAAACTTTCTGATTTTTACTTTCAGGAGCTATTTACATTAAAACTTGATTATTTAATTTATTAAAAAATGCAAATTCTCATTAAACATATATTAAAAAACTTGTGTAACATTTTTATCCTCCAATGTTTTTAATAATTTCTAAAATGAAGTTTAGCAAGTAATTTTTAAAAAATGTTTTTTGATTAAAAAATTTAAATAATATTTTTTTGAAAAAATTAAATTAATTTTTTTTTGAAAATTTAATTTTTTCGAAGTAATTTTTTTTTGAAAAAATTTAATTGTTTAAAATTCAGAAAAAAGTTTCCATTGTAACTGTTTTTGGTTTGGTATGTGACACTTTTTCTCTCGTACTTTCATAGAAATTTAAACTCAAAGTATTGTCTGTAATATATTATAATTATCAAACAATTTAAATGAGCCAAATTACAAATATCCACATACGATAGAAGAGTAAGAAGTTACTTAATTACAGTTCAGTCTTAAATAATCACGCATATTTTAAGTGAAATGCTAAAAATTAGTTGTTTTAAACACGAATATATCATTTGAAATTTATACAGTGATTCTCAACCGCTATGCTGTAGCGCCTTTGTGTGCCACCAAATTTTAAAAATGTATAAAAATATTAATGCTTTTTATACGAATAAAGTTTGCTTAAATCAAGCAATGTACACTGTAAAAGAGAACTTGCTTTTACTGTTCAATACCATATTTCTTACAGTTATAAACTGTTTTCATCTTCGATGACTGATAAAATGAAATATTTATGTGTTCCTAGTATATATCTACAATTTTCTACATCTTATTTGGTGAATTCTGATTTTTATATTAAAGAACTTAAAAACGAAAAAAGATTGTGACTATTAAATGCATAAGACATTATGAGAGTAGCATGCCCATTTTTACGACCCGATATGAATGATATTTTTGAAAGACATTAAAATAAAATTTCTCATTAAAAATATTCTTATTATTATCTCGTGATGAATCCCTTAATAAACGTATTCTGTTTTTGTGGTAAATATTATATTATTTTATTTTACACTCAAAATTACTATCGTAAATTATTTTACATAGTGAGGTAAGCGAACAACTTCTAAACGTATCTTTTTCTTTGTGTCCCTCCAAATTTTGATCGTTAAAATTTTTCGTGATAAAAAAAGGTAGAGAATCACAAAATTTAAATAATTGATAATGCAATGGGGGAAAATGGAAGCTAAAATTTCCAAGATGTACTAATCTAAGTTGATTTTCTACTTGTTACAGAAATTTCATCATTTCTCTTTTCTAACATTCACATCAACATTAAAGTTCGAAATTTGATTTTAATTCCTGCATTTTTCTGAGAATTCTTTGTGGTATTGACGAAAGGAGCTTAATTACCCGTTATTCTTTCGCGGGAAATGTAATATAAGTTTTAAAAAGATAAGGGACAGGAAACATATGTAAAGCATTAAAAAGGGAAATAAAAAAATATTAGTTTTAAAATATCTAAAATATTTCATCAAGAAACGAAAAATTAAAATTTATTTCCCGTTTCTTGATGAAATATTTTCGATAAACTAGTAAATTTTTTTTAATTGGGAATTATCTGTAAAAATGATACATAAGGTTTAAATATTAATTATAGGAATATTAAAATGAAAGATTTCTATAAAGTTTCAGATTTTTAAATGTTACGATTTTAAATGTTATTTTATTATAATCAATAAGCATTTTTTCATTACATTTTCTAAGAAACTCAACAGCTAACCTTTTTAAAATTAAAATTAATTGAATTTAAAAACTAAAATAGATTTTGTTTCATTTCAGTTTTGCATTAACAAATGTCTTTTATATTTTTAAACAAATATATATATATTTTTACAAATATACTTGACAACACATTTAGGTTTATTTTTTAAATAACAAAGTTTAATTATCGGAATATTTTAAAACATTATTTAAGTTGAAGTCTAAAATTTGATGATAATTTTGAAAACATTAATTTTATACTGTTTCTTTCTCAAAATTATCCTGTTTATAGAAAATTAAACTCAAAATTATCCTGTTATAATAATTAAATTAGAAAATTTTTAGCTTATAAAAATTAATTTTATAGAAAACTATAGAAAATTAAATTAATGGATACATATATGATATAATTTGGAAAAAACGATTATATTTGTTTTTAGATGAAAAAAGCGAATACATGTAAAAAAAATAAATAAAACTCAGCCCTATTTGATGCAACACTTTCATACTTTTTTAAATGAAAATCACTAAATATATTTCTGCTTAATGCTTCTAATATTTAAAGTATTGTACCATTTAAAAAGTGTTTTTAAGAAGTAGAATGAATGAAATAAAAGATTTCTCTCTCTCTCTTTTGGTTTTTATAGTGTTTGATATTGATAATACGATTGATCAATTGTATAATGAAATTCCTCAATATTCATGTTAATTTGAAAAAAAAAGAAATTTTTCAGTGGGGAAAAAAATAGGCTTAGAAATGTGACATCATAACTGACATCATTTAAATACTTACCCCATCTACCCGAAAACAAAAATTTCTCGAATGAAAATGCATTCAGTTTCTTTTCTCCTTGAGGCGATTGTTTGAATAATTTGCACCCGAAAGTCGCCAAATATTTTTGTCATTTTCTTGCCAAAGGTGCCAATTTTCTGCTTCTTGCTAATTAGGATTTCATGCACACACATCCCCTTTTATCATTCTTTTGTCATTTGATCTCTAATGAAATAAAGAATCAATTGTTTTCTTTTGTGGAGATGTTGGGACGAAGGTTAAAGAAAACTTTGATATTTTAATTAGTTTATTTTGTTGCTGGAATTCAGGATTAGGAATAATTAATTAAATTGGTAAGATAAATAAAATAAATTAAGATGAGTTTACGTGATTTGTGACTATTATTTCATATTTAACCTCGTTTCTGCTTGATGTATTTTTTACGCTTGGAATCATTTCTTAATTCCCCTTCAAGCTGAGTTTAAGATTGAATGCATTATTATTTTTGTGAAGCAGTCGTGTTTGAAATTTATGATACTAATTATAGCAAAACTTATTTTAATTCAAAATAAATTAATTTATATTTGATTAATTTTTAATGAGATTGTAAAGAGTGATATTTACATACATTTAAAAATAAACCTTAAAAATGCGATTTATTTTCACAGCTTATTACATCAAGCATATTTTTATACATATTTAGCAGAACCGTACTAATTGGATGGATATAAGATTTGTAAGTGAAAAACTTGGATCAAAGATTGTTATTATATTATAAATTAAAAAATCTCACCTGAATATAATAATTATATTTAATTTTAAACTGAAAAGAATGGTAAATATATGCATAGACATTACCTTTTTATGCACACATAGCAGATACATGCCAATTAGATATTGAATCGATATAACTTGGATCCTTCATTATAGCGACTAATTAATTATTTAAATCCTAGCAGCATTCAATGGACATCGCTAATTATAAATAAGTTAAAATTCCAGACCAGCTGCTGTGTAATCCATCATACCAATTTCTGAGTTTGGTGATTTTTTTTGGTGAATATCGTCGTTTATATAGCAACCCAGTATTTTTTACGTCCTACAGATGGAGAATAATAAGAATCATGTAGAAAATTCTATTTTGGCAGCCTTACTACTTAAGTCATCGCGAAGAAATTTAGAACATTTTGATCCATTTTCGTATTTTATTTAATATTATATACATATTTTAAATCTTAATATTTTAAAAATATATATTTACGCTTTTTATTTATCAGACTTAAATTTATTATTTACATGCATAAGCTTTTTTATTTTTTTCGGGATTTATTTTGTCACAATTACGACATCTTGGCAACATTTACTCATCGCCAAAAAAATTCAGAAATCGGCATGATGGATTACTTGGCAGCTGTGCCAAATATATAGCTGATATGTACTAAATGAATACTCATATTAAATAGAAATAATCAGTGAATCATAGATTATACTAATTAGTTAATGGATTAGGACATATCAGTGCATAACAAACATCAATAAATTTAAATTACAAATAAATGGTAAACCTCTTTGTGCATATATCCTTTTCTTTTATACGTGCTTTTTAATTTGATATTAAATAAAAATTATATAAATCATAGATTGTATTGATTAAGTTATGATTTTTAGATTCTAATAAATATCTCTAATTTTAATTCAATTAAATTTATTAAAAGAAAAGTAATTTAAATGATATTGGCACCAAACTCTTTGCGTAGAATACATTACAACTCTAAATAAAAATATGCTAGATTTCATATTTATAAGAAAATCTTGATTTGATTTTTATTTGTAGAAAATTATAACTAGAACAATTAATTCATAACAGCCTTAACAAATTTATTGTGTGTTTTCATATCTTCTTCGGGTTTTTTTTTAATTATTTTATTTAATAATAGAAGCTGATATCCATTTCACTTCAAGAACAACCTTCATGAATAATATTTTCTGCAGTACATTAAAATAATAAATTAATTGGTACAGCAATTAACGATGAACAAAACGCCATAAATCAGGTTGAAAAACTCGACGTTTCGCAACGCATTGAAACCGAAAATGTGCTTCGCGTAATTAATTCAATTCCGACTCATCTCCAACTTCATTATCTCTGCTTCCAATTATGCAAGGCTAATCAGATTACATATCTCTCTTAGGGGTGTTCCATTCTGCAAAAGGAAGTTAAATGGGCTTCAGCAGCATAAGCGACATTTTACTTTATCTGGTAAATAAAAAGCATGTTTCTCTTACATTAGACATTCCCAAGGAACTTCAGGAATAAAACCTTAACTAACAACAGTCATGTCAAACCTCCTTGAGACTTGGAGCAAGAAATGGCTTCAGCCAGACATAATAGAGAAGACGACGTTAATTAGATAAAATTAATTACCTCTTTCAAAAGGAAGGAAGCGCTCAGAAATTGCATTTCTTTTCAATATTTGTCAGATGCTGCGGTGTTTATTTTGTGGATTAGGTTGCTTTGAAATCAGCTAGAGATCCTTATTGTCTGGGTTTTATTTTTAGATCGTCACAAAGTTTTTGTTTATAGATTATGAAAATTTGTTTCGTTTCTCCAAAAAGTAAATAAGTCAACCCCTTTATGTAAGAAAACTGTTCAAGATTTATTTTAATTTATAATAACAATGTAAAATCTTCTCACGTCTTGTTTACAGCAACGATTACCTTCAAAAATATAATTTTGAACAAAGAGTTTTTTTAGTTAGTTAGAATTGCAAATATAAAAGATTTGTGGAAAATGTTCTTCAAAAGGAAAGCTTTCAACTCGATACCAGCGACTGCTGAAACAACAGAAAGTTGCCTGCGGTGGCCTGCTAGGTTAAGGCTTCGTTCTCAATACCGGAAGGTAGTGAGTTTGAATTCCGGCTTAGCCGAAGATCCGTCGTGTTCACTAATGGCGATGGGACACTTAAAATATGTCCTCCATGTTCCCATTCCAAATTCATGTCCCTGGAGTTGTTTGGAACTAGGCTATAAGTCTTCTCTGGCTTCAATCTCTAAATCGGAAGATTCAAATGGTGCTGCCATCTATGATACTGCCATCTATGAAGTAATACTTTACCGTATATAGGAGTGCTCTACTCAAATATGGGAGACGCTGATTCTGATTTCATTTTCCTAGTCCCTGATGTGCGGGCTTGGCTTGGCTTCGCTAAGGGCCATAAGTAACAAAAACAACAACACAATTCATTGAAATGGTCTCGGAATTGTAAGTCCTATATATTCTCCTGTGAAAAAAGTGATCTCTAAGTGATAAACAAACAAGCCATTGAACGCTGTTTTCTCATTAGTCACCATTTTGGAAACTTATTGTTATTTTGTCAGTAATTTACGATTAAATCTTCGCAAAATATTTCAGTGTGCTTTTTCATTGATTAGGACAAGTGGTTGGTCATTTAATGTTAGAATCTATAAGATGTCTAAACTTGAGGAATCATTTAAAATCACACACAAGCAAATAAAAATAGTTACATATCAAAAGATTAAATAACTAATATAAGTATACAGAAAATATGGCTGTTGTTCCAGCAGTGATGATATTTTTACCTTAAACAGCACCTACTGAATTATTTGCAGATTATGGAAGTAATTTGCAAATTATTTAGGTAATTTAAGCAATAAAGCTATTTTCAGCACTATAAATTATCAACCTTGTTAATTTTAACATTATCTAGATAATTAGACACACACACACACACACACACACACACACACACACACACACACACACATACACATATATATATATATATATATATATATATATATATATATTATAATAATAAATTAACTTTTGCTATTTCAAGTAAAAGATAATGTATATTAGCAAATTAAGTACTGCAAAAATTGCGATGTAGCTTTGTATATCCCAATCTTGATAAAACTATCTTCATAAATGTATATTTATTATAGAACTTTTAAGTGACATTGTGTTCTTGATGTTTCATTATTTGAGACGAATATCGTAGCTGATATGATACCATTTCGTTTTTTTTTTTGTACTCTGGAACGGAAAACTGAAAGAATCTCAGAAATTCCTAGATGCAATTTCTTTTTTTTCAAAACTTGAAGCTAATTATTTCACAGCGGGGAATATGCTTCAATGGCACGAAATAGCTTTTCATTTGCATTCCCTGAATAGTTTTGCGTCTGGATCCGGGATCAATAAGCTTTTCCTTAATGGATGGCCCGGTGTCATGTCAAAATGGGCACCGATGCCCTCCCAAAACAAAGACTAATGTTTCCTTAAATGCACGCCACAGTAACATTTATTTTCTTCATTTTAATCTCAGAATGGGCAAAGGACAACATTCTCCTTTGTTGTTTCTTCTATCGTCTTTCCTCTGTGGAATCTCTGGAAATTATCCAAGTAAAGTCTTTTTTAAAGCAGAAAAGTTCCAGAAATGGTCGCGACAGCCGAAACTTATTATTTTAAAATTGCCATCCGACTATTCGTTTCTGGTTATTGTTCTCTTATTTTGAAGAATTATCATCAGTCATTACTTTTTCCATTTAAAAGCATAAAGAAAGAAAGAAATATATATATATATATATATATATATATATATTTGGATCTTGGATTTGATGTTTTTAACAAAGTGTCGGCCTGCTAAGCTGGCCCTTACTTCTTCATCTGTGGTAGTTCCTTAGAACGGAGAACTTGGCGTTTAATATATATATATATATATTTTTTTTTTTCTTAAAATGTTAGTTTTATTTTTTTACTTTTAAATTCATTGTTGCGTTTAAGCTGAAACAATATATTATATCCATGTTTTGATGATTATTTACGATTTATTTACTTTAAAATTATATTTTACTTTAAAAATTAAATTTTAAATGATGTTTAAAAACTAGTATAAATTCTAACTTTTAATAAAATTTTATGTTAACAAGGCTGAAGTATACCGTTTGAAACCAAAGTTTTATAAATTTAGATTTATACTAAAAAGAACATAATTTTGACATTGTATAAGAACACCGTGTTTAAGATGATAATGATATCTTTTTTAAAATTCTCAAGGCCACAAATTATCAAGCTTAGAACTTCATGATATTATTTCAGTAAAACTGCCAGCTCTAAAAATTTAATAATTTGCATGAGAGTTTTTATAGTTTTGCGTTAATAATGCAAGGTAAACACAAGGAAGTTCTTGTGATTTTCGCGTTACCATTTTAATGAAGTGTGAATAAGTATGCAAATTAGTGTCTGACTTGGTTGAGACAATCGAGAGTAGGAATATCAGTCGTTATAAAAACAGGTGCACCATGCGCATTCATCAATCGTAACTCGTACAGCAGCAAAGAGAAATTGACATGTCGAATTAATTTCTTCGGTGTTGTTTGCTTCACGACTTCAAAGTGGGCTTATCAACTGCATTATCAAGTCGCCAAATATTTCAAGCATTTGGGGTTACGGCAAAACATTGGTTTACACATTCAGATAGGAAGATTTGTCTTTGTGCACCCAAGTAAAATTATATTTTTTGTCTGATGGACAAGTCGCCAAGTTTTTCACTATCAGCTGCTAACAACAGGACAAACGGTCACTGTACTCGCAAGAATTGGAGCATGTGCGACAGGCATTGCAGCAGAAGTATCCAGCACTAGTTAATCACAAAGGTGTACTATTCTTGGCCTATAATGAGGGATAGTATGTTGCGCGGGTGGCCTGGAGTATCACTCAGCGACTTAATTGGCTTATTTTGCACCATCCTTCTTAGTCACCTTACCTTCATCATGAGATTACCACGTCTGAAATTCGGCGGGAAATCCTTCACCAATCAAAAAGACTTGCCAAGCACTCACAGACTTCTTCGCCTCCAAAATCTCAGGAGTTTTACCGGAAGAATATTCCACAACTTTAGACACATTGGCAGAATGTGCTGGATGCCGACAGTTATCACTTTGAGGATTGACAATAGGTATCTGTCGGTGATTAAGAGCGTCAAGAGCTTTCTTGTTTACTTTATATCAAAACAAACTACTTAGTGTTAAATTTATGCTTCAAGTAAGACATGAAAATAGATTGCTTCATGGTAAATAAGACTTACAGATACACAGTTCGGCAGAACAGCAGATGGTAAGCATCAAGTATTTTTTATCTGAAAGAAATTTCTTCGAGAAAAATCAATAACTAAGTAGTATTCTTCATCTGTTGAAATACTGATAAAAGATCATAAAGTAAAAGGAAAATTGAATTCTTTTTTAACTATAATGTTGCTTTTGCACTCTGTTGTTGCGAAGAGCTTAAAGAGAATTCTGCATTATCTAGAGCAGGGGTGGCCAAACCTTTGGGATCCGGGGTCTACTCCACATTTGAAAAATCGAAGGCGGTCTACCAATGGCAGAGCTAAATTAACGTACATATTTATTTTCGGTAACAAGAAAATATGGTAAATTATGTAATTTTTCTAAAAAAAACTTATTATTAATATTTACAAAATAAAAAATTTACTGACGAAAACAATCACAGTATTCATATATCAAAAACTGACCATCCTATTCACTTCGTTTAGTTAAATTTGGCGCTGTATATCTGCGACAAGTTAATCATATTGTGGCTGGTACGAGCTTATTGCAATGCATAAACATGAAATTAAATGTTCTTCTGTTAAATGCGACCATATTTGTTTTTTGTTCATGGTTAAAAAGCAGATTCGCAAAGATACCTCGATCCAAAGTATGATTTCAAATACAAAATCAATTTCTAAATATTTGGAAACGTTTCCTCAGAAACTAATTACCAAAAATCAGCATCGCTAAATATGCTTTGGATTTAAGAAATATATCGCATCTTAATTGAATAATTTCTTCCTCGACCGTGAATGATGTGATATCCATTAAATGTCCTATTTTTTCAGATACTCCATCAATGTTGACATTTTCATTAAATGGAAATATCATAAAATTAAGTATTTCATTCAACCTAATTAAGTCAGCGAATCTTCTTTCAAATTCTTCAAACAAAACAAGTAAGTATTAAGCGATATCTTCGAAGTCTCGGTTTGAATTATGGACGCGCTCTTCCTCCATGTTTTTTGAAGTTTTTCAATTCATGTTTTCTTAATTGAGATGCATACCTTTCTATAGTTTTTTGGATGTTTTAATTGCTCTCATCATTCCATTTTAGGTTTTAAATCGTAAACCTTTAATCATAAATCTTTAAATCGTAAATCTTTGAACAGTTTGCTTTGGGTTTTAAAGCGTAGACTTTAGTAAATTTTTATTTTAAATAATTCATTGATTCTATGTCATAAGTCATAAATTAAATTGTTAATATCCGAAGTCATTATCGGGATGGTCACGTTGACTACCTAAAATGTCTTCGCAGTCTACCAGTCAACCGCGGTTGACGTCTTGGCCACCACTGATCTAGAGGATTTTCTTCCGCCAAATAAACACAGTTCTTGGAGTTTACGTTCCCAGTCAGATTAAAATGTATCTCATCCACCTTCAATATACGCAGTTGCTTCATGCTGTCTTCTTCATTTCTGATGAGGAAAAATTCGCTGAGTCGACCAGCACTTGGTTGTTTACAGTTGCTAACACCTGGGCCAGCGGAAATCGATAAGGAAGCATCTGCAGAACACAACGCAGAATTTAGAGAACTATGGTTTTCGGTACATCCAAATTGCAGGAAACATCTCTTGTTGTATGTAATTGAGTGTTCTATGAACTTCCGCAATTATTTCAACAATTACACGGGGTCTTACGGTCTATCACATGTCCACCAGTTTCTGCAAATTTCTTTACCAAATAACGTGTACACTTTTTACGGAACATGGGCATCGTACCTTATGATTTCGACTATAAAGTTGCATTTTCTCCGCTCAGATAAAGCAGCTTTATCAATTCATTAATTTATTTCCCTGAATATATTATCCTTGGACTAGACGGATTAGCACGAAGAGGAAGAAACACCCTCCCCACACTGCTTATATCACAAGCAGTGCTCTTTGCAAGAGTGTTCTATGATTGTTACTTCTACTTATCCTAGTGAATTATGCGAAGTGCATCAATATACTTTCCCTTTTATTGTAATTTGTTCTTTACGATGCTTTTCTTTGGAAATGTTTTACGCCGCAAATCGTGGTTGGAGTCGATTGAGAGTCGATAACACAGTCACTGACTTTTATTCGCAGCACATTCAACAGGCCACAGAAAATTTCAGCTGTAGAAATCACAAATCCCACAGCTCCAAGTCCACTGAATACAGCAGGAAACAGCTTTTAGTCACAGAAATCTCAAATACTTCAGACAGACAAAAGCTTCTGTGCACTAGACTAACAATCAAAACTGATCGTCTTCTCTAATTAATTGCTTTTATGTCGAGTGTGGTATTTATACTTGACTTGGACTGAAAGTCTATGAGTTTCTTCTGTTATCTGGATTGTTCTAGGCTATTTCACTGAATATTGGCCCTAGAGCTTCGGTAATGAATTTTTTCAGAAATATCTACTTCTCGCCAAGAATCATGCCAAAAGTGTGCCAAATCTTTAGAAATGTCATTTTTTAAACATAGAATACAACTAAACGCCACCCACCCTGTCTGGTGGTTAGGGTACTTGACTGCGGACAGGGAGAACCTGGGTTCGAATCCCGGCTCGGGCATGGATGTACTTTCTCTTTCTCTCTCTGTGTTTCTTGTCCTTTCCTCAGATGATGGATGAATGTGGCCCGCCCTATAAACGGGGTTGTGGTGGTGTGTGTGGGCGATGCTACTCGTATCTCCGTGACTTGGTTCACAGGTGCCCACCGGGTAATGATAAAATGAGTAGCAGTTTCTGGCCTTGTTTGCGCCAAATGGATTAATTAAATTACTCAAGTGTGCCTGCCATTAGAAACAAAAAAAAATACAACTAAATATCGCAATTTTCACTCAAAATCTCAGTATTTCCGATCTGTCTTAAATATTTTAAGACAAATACAAATAATGTTTATAAGTTTGTAACATATATATATGTATATAAATTAAAATACAAAGGTCAAAGTTTTGGCTACTCTATTGTTTAATTTAAAAAAGAAATTTTGTTCTATTGTTGTCGTGTGCCAGCCAGGCTGGCAATATGGGGTGCGCTGCTCCACTTTTCCATATGAACCATATTTGGTGTGGAGTCCGACTTCCTCAGTACACACATGCCATAGGTACCCGTTTATAGGGTAGGCAACCATTCACACACACACAAAGAAAGATAGAAAGTACATCCATGCCCGAGCCAGGAATCGAACTCAGGTCCCACCCATCTGTAGTCAGGTACGCTAACCACTAGATAGGTTTGGCGGCTGTTCTATTGTTAAATTATAAAATTAAATCAACAATATTCATTAAATATTGGAGAGAGTTATATTATTGTTATATTGAATTATATAATAGCCACACTGATTTACAAGTTTTTACGATTTTCATTTAAATAAAATATATTATGGTTAAAGTTAATTTTTTTGAAGTAACTTCATTGAGAAGTACACAATAACTAAATGTTTCATAAATTAAGTTCAAATAAGAGTGGTCTTGTTTTTACAATTTACTACACCAAACGTCATTTTGAGAAAAAATCGATCAAAATTGTATTATGAAATAAAAAATAACATAGCAAAAATTCAAAAATTATTGCTTACTTTAGTAATGAAAAAATAGTTTGGTTTTGCGATATGAAATCTTTATCCTCTAAAGCTTTTGTTCTATTTTAAAAAAAGGAAATTTGTATTTTATTTAAATTTAATGGTATGTTAACTGATATGTGAGCTTCAACTTCCACCACTTGCCTGCTGCCATCGAAAAATAATTCTTTAGAAAGAGATTTTCTATGTCTCACATTTCTCGAGATACGCTGAAATATTCATTAAAGAAAAAATATATTCTTTTGTTTTTAAATTACTTTTTATTTAGGCACAAATAGATATATTATAAATTAAATGAAACGTTTAACTATATATTCTACCAAACATCGTTTTGATAAAAAAATAATAATAATAAATAAATAAACGATCAAATTTGTAATAAAATTAAGGTAACAAGTCAAAAATTGAAAAATGTATTTTTCTTTTATTGACGTAAATCTCTTGCTAAATTTTTATTTCTAAAACATATAAGCTGTAGTTTAACATAAAAAATAAATAAATAAAAATTGGGCAATATTTAAATTTTTTATAATAATATGTTAATTTATTTGTTCGTTTCAGCTTTCACCACCTGTGTACTTCCATTGTAAAATAATTCTTTAGAAAATGATATTTTATTTCTCATAATTCTTGAAATACGTTGCGGTATTCATTAAAGAAAATAAAAGAACTTTTCTTTCTTATCGTTTTGGTCACGTGTTTCGTAATGCTGCCTCCAAACAGCAGAAACGTGCCGCCTCAGATAAAAAGAACTCACAATGCTTTGCAGAAGAAAAATAAAATGGATGATAAGAGAAAGAAAAAAGAAAAGATTCGAAAGTATAACATTTCGTCTAGAACTAGAGAATTAATCTAATAATCAAATTTGCTTTTTTTACACCTTTTCTCAATTTTCAATCATCAAAGAAAAAGGTTACGAGATATCCATACATAATGATTCTAATATCGAATAAAAACTCTTTTTTATAAACTTCCAAATTCTTAAATTTAATTTTAACGACGAACAAAAATATTTCCGATGAACTAGATGAAAATTAAAAGTAACCTTGCAGAAATTAAAATGAAACTAATGAAAGAAGAATATTTTTAAGAAAGTAATGTTTCTTTAGAACTTGTTTTTCATTCAAAAACTGAAGATTCATTTAAAATTTTTTAGCATTTTTCACTTAAGTAATTATAAGAAACACAATTTTAATAATTAATTGAATAATAATTATAAAAATGAATACTTTTAACATTTTTCCTATATTTTTGTTTATAAATGTTTTTAAAATGAGGGGAGTTACAATTATTTTTATTAATGATTTTATTTAGTTACAGAGTGGAACAGAGGCATAATATTATGATTTTATTTTGAATTAATAGTATTTAATTTTATTTCTTAATTAATTAAATTTGTTGACAAGTCATATATGAAGTTGATTTGATTATTAATTAAATTTAATTGTTATTAACAAATAAAGGAAGGGGACAAACTGTATAAAATTATTTTTTTCTCTATATAGAAAAATAGAAATCGATGTAAAATAAAACAGGTTTTCTATCATAGATTTCAATAAAAACCAAAATTGTATACCTCATTATTAAATTTAGGGTACTTTATATTTTATGTCAATTCTATATAAATAGAATAAAATAATGGGTATTTACAGTGAATATTTTTATTTTAACCTCTTAAAGCACGAGTTGTTTTCGAAAAAACTTCCAAAAATTATCCATATGCCATCTATGTTTAAAGTTTAATTATAATTTAATATTAATATAGATGGCATATAATTTAGCCTATCTAGTTTTACTGGAACGGGTCTGAGACGGGCATTAGAAATAACAAAAGTGCCCGTGTGAGACACGGGCAAATGCTTTAAGCTTTAAGGGGTTAAATTCGCTATTTTAGATTTAAATAATCAGTCTCAAACTCACAGTTAAATAGTTTAACATAAGTTTATTTAAATTAACTTTTTTGTTTTGAATTATTTTAGCACCTACAAGTTTGAATATAAGTCGGAAATAAAATTACAACATACCAACTAATTATTATTTTTTTTAAATTAAAATATCTATTTTGTAATATAGCTTTTATTATAAATGAAAATAATTCTTCCATTTCGAAGAGCCATTTTAAAATGGTTTTGGAAACCTCAGTTCATTCTGGTATCATTTACACTTATTATCAAGACTAACTTGCTTGTGTTCGTACTGTTGCAAGGGATTTTGATTTATTTAATACAAAGTGCTTTTGTTTTCTGTCCCCAACTGATTAGCCCTTAATTTGTATGACTTCTATGAGACCATAGGTTTCATGGAGTATAGTACAGTTTCTGTTGACCAGACTACTTCTTTGTCCCTAGCCCAAAGAGATGAGTTGGGTAGAAGCAGCCGAGTGAAAATCTTCGTAATTTAGAATCAGGGATAAAGCAGAAGATCCCTCCAGTATTTGATCTCCCATCCTAAGTGGTATCATTATATTGGAGCCATTTAACGTGCTTTAGCGCTTTTAGCAATCTTCGATTAAGTAGAGAACTCCCTAACCACCCAGGCTACTGCTTCATCATAAGATGTGGAGCACCTAATGATAGAAGACTGATTTTTTCTTCTGAAAATAGTTTCTCCTAATTTTAAACTGAAGGTCCCCAGATTTGGCTTGTCAACCTCTAGAGATATCATTTCTCTTGGAAGACATTGATACGATAAGTTATTTTATGTGCTTCAGCCACTATTAGTGAATTCGATGGTTTTCGGCTTGGCCAGGTTTCGAACGTGTTATTAGCATGAGTCAATCAACTATAAGAACAAGCCAATCAATCCAAGATTTGGTCCTTTTCTGTTTCTGGTAGATGATAATAACTGTCATGTAGCCGGACTGTAGACATCCCTCAATCGATTAACAAGAATGAATATGTTGGGTCGCAATGTCCTCCATGTTCCCATTACAAATTAATGCATCTGAGGGTGGTGGGCCATGCTGTGGGTCTTCACTGGTTTCAATCTCTAAATTGGAAGATTCAGATGGTGCTGCCATCTATGATCCAAGAATCGTACTTCCACCTTCGTATGAGAAACCGAAGACGCTCTCTTTCTCTGACTTCATTCACCTAGTCTCTTGACAGGTGGGCTAGGCTTTGCCAAGTGTCATCAGTAACAACAACACAAGAATAAATCACGATTCTGTTACGGCAGAGAAAATTCGCACCAAGCCTCTATCCATAACAATCGCATTTTAAGTAACATCCTGAAAATTTAATTTTTCGTTTGCTTGACAAATATTTTTGATGGTCTTTCTTTCCTTATGCAGTTTCAATGTTGAATGACTATTGAAGTTAACGGTTAACCAGCAAGAAACAAACTTGTTTTACTGTTATTTCTGATGACCCTTTGCAAGCCAAACCCACCCGTGAGAGCCTAGGCGAATTAAGTCAGAGAGAGACCGTATTCCGTTTTTGAATAGAGTACCCCCATACGAAGGTGGAAGTACGACTTTTGGCTCATAGATGGCTGCACCATCTGAATCTTTCAATTTAGAGATTGAAACCAGAGAAGACCCATAGCCTGATTCCAACCACAACCCAGAGGTATTAATTTGGAATGGAAACATGGAGGACATTGCGACAAGACATATTTTACGAGTCCCAGCCGCCATTAGTGAACACGACGGACCTTCGTCTAAGCCGGGATTCGTTCTCACCACCTTTTGGTAACGAGAACGACGCCCTAACCAACCAGGCCACCGCGGTTTTTTTTTTTTGTATTACTTATTATATCCATCAAACACATTTTTTTCTTTATTTAGCTTGAAAGGCGGGGAAATTAACTTTCAGTTGTAACTTCTTTAGAAGTGGGAACAGAGAACTTGAAATAAATAATATGAGATATCAGGTTCTTGTAACAGTTAAGTACTAACGTTTCCACCATCATATTTTAAATAATTATATTTCAGTGTTGATTTTTGTGGTCCATTACTCAAAGTATACATTAATTCAAATGAAAAATTGCATTTGTGCACAAGGAACTGATTTTCAATATTTTATTTTGTTCTTCATAAATAATAAATAAATTTTTTTTAAAATACATTTCCAAAACTCATTGCATTCAGCAGTTTAAATGTTTAATTTATCTATTAAAATTTATAATCTGAAGATTTAAATAATAAAATTATTTTATTCAGGAAAGAGAATTTATACACTAATAATTATTTTTATTCACTGTGAAATCGACATTTAAAGGTAGTGATTCTTAACTACTGAGCCACGGCACTTTTGTGTACCGATTCTTTTCTTTAAATCGATTTAAATTTTTTAATCGATTCCAATTCTTTAAATTTACAGCCAAATTTTAGAAATAAAAATTATAATGATTTTTTTTTTATTACGATTCAAGTAATAAACATACTGCTTTTTTTATGTTACATATTATACTATTCCATATTCTAAATTGTTATTATAGGCTATTTTACGTAGTGTCCTTTAGGTAAGTTAACGACTTTTAAATTGATCTTCTTCGCCAAATTTGTGTGTGTCGCTAAATTTTGAAATCGTTAAAAGTGTGCCTCATCCAAAAAAAAAAAAAAAAAAAAAAAAAAAAAAAGATTAAGAGTTACTGCTTTAAGACACTACAAAACACTTACTAGTATTGTTTCTGGTAAATATATACTGCATATTGTCTTCCTGAATTACTTTTCATAGCTTTAAATCCATATTCATGAAATGCATGGGGACAAATCCAGGAAAATTTCAAGCACCCACCCTATTACATGTGCAAACAAAAAACAGAAACCCTACACCCTTTAAATGTGTATGATATCGAACCAAAACTTTCCATTTAAAGTAGTTTTTCTAGCTACGGGTACTAGGTCAAGGCGTACTTTATTATGATGTAATAATTTCAATCAATTCATAGAAACTGATTGATGACCACAGCAACTTTAAATGAAACTGTGTACAGATCAATTTGTAATAAATACATTTGCGATAGCTAATTCTTTCCGGGTGCTGCTTAAATTGCTAATTCATTTAAAGAAACAAAATTTCGGCACACATTGCTATTAATCTAATAATTTTCAATTTAAAAATCAAGAGATCCTTCCATTTTATTTTATCTAATTCTGAATTTAAATATAAATAAGCTAATTTTACAGCCCTTAAATTATACAAAATTGCAAGTTAGTTTCATTTTGCTTTAAGCTTCGTCGCCCAGACTGCTCTCTGTAAATGGTATTCTATTCTTTCAGTCCCATGGTGCAGTGCGCCACCTACGGAAAGAAAAAAAGTAAAAGAACTTTCTTATCGTCTTTTCGCTTAGTTTCGTTCTAATAAATGTTCAATGGTTAAGGAAAAAAAAGTTAAGGAATGCTAAACTTTCTTTGTTGCTGTGCTGAAAGAATAATGAGGCTGATAAAGAAAATAAAACAGTAAAAAATGTAGCATTTTATTCGTAGTTGAAAGATTTATTTAATAATGAAGAATTTTTATACTTATTTTTATTTTGTAACTTCCCGAAAAAAAGAACTTATGAGTTTCCGATACTTAATGATTTTAATATCGAAGTAGGAAACATTTTTTTAAGATGAATCTATAGTTCTTAAGCTGTTTCATTGATGGTAAAAAAAACTATTGTTGATATTTTCATGTTATAAAGTTTATACTATTTGGTCTAAGACTCGAATGAGAAAATACTAGTTAGATAAATTGAAAACTGTTTCTTTAATTTTTCTCAAAAGTATATTTTTTTGTAATATTTTTATAATTTGTATCCAGTAGAAGACTATAATGTTTTTAAATTAAATTATAACCGTATAATAATTAAAAAAATTCTATTATATTCTTTCAATCATATCTAAAAATATTTCAGCGCTCATAATTTTAATGTCGAATAAAAAAAACAAATGAAGTAAAAAAAAAAAAAAAAAAACTTTTGACAGCTCAAAAACTTTCAAATGTTTCTTTTATTAATGTGTTGAACATACACGAGGACTTAGGATTGCTCAGAAAGCCTTAAAACAATTTAAGCTATTTTTCTTCCACTGAGCTTAAAGAGGAAAAAAGTATATAAATAACTTCAAATAATATAATTTTTAAAATCTATTTTCTTTCTAAATTTATTATAATAATTTTGTTTCATTTTTACAGCTTGCAATAGCAAAAGATAAGTTAAAAATAATTTGCAAATATATTAGATATTTAATTTTCGTTGGTTGAAAGTATTAATAGAATTTCTGATATTAGAGAGAAAATAATATCAGATAATTAATTCACATAATGCATTTTTTAATTATTTACTATAAATTATTCAACGTGATTTCTTAAAATTTATCGATTGATAATATACTTCCTAATCTCTTCTACATGGTATATATGTAGATTGGATTTTCAATCTGCCATATTATTCCAAATTTCTAAACATGCAAGGAGATTAATTGATCATTTCTCATTTTGAAGCACTCATCTCGTTGATTGGTCAAGTGAGAATGAAATGGCCACGCCTTCTCAAATCAAGATTATGAATAACAATATGATGTCACTGATGACATCATTCGATTCCCTACAGTATTAACTATAAGAATAGACTTACTAGTTCAAATGAAGGAGCTAAGTAATATAGTATTCAAGGTAATGCCTTACACAAATGAAAACCTCATCAGTTTAGTTTCTGTGGTCTAACTTTGCAATTAAGCGTCTGTCACCAGAACAAGAAGAATGGAATTTGAAATGTAAGCTAGACTGTGATTATTTATATATGGCTTAGTTAGCTTCTTTAAAATGAAATTTTGGCCGCTTGAGGTAGTATAAGTTTTTACATAGGTGTAGGTTTTAAATTAGCAGGCAAAATCGTTTCACTTAGTTAAGGCATTTCTCATAGCAAGAAAGAATCAATGCTATAGGATTGAGTCGTTTACTACCAACTTCCACAAACACTACTAACGCCAACTGCTACCATTGCCGTAGACTTTGACTGTATTTAACCAAAATCTCTGGCGTTGGTAGGCTCTGGGTAAAAAAATCTCTATTTCATGACTTGGTATTCGTATATATGTAAACTTGATTATAGAGACTTTTAAACATGTTAGTGAATTCAATATTGTATTAAGTACTTCGCATCTAATTTTATAAAATGGTTTGTTCTGTAAAGGATTACGATTTCAGTCTAGTTAGCTGTATTGTGAAGATGAGCTCCAGTTTCTCAGTAGTTTCCCGATAATGTCATTGAAATGAAGCATCATTTGCCACAGCAGTAATTAAGGAGGTTGACCACATTCTCCCTCACTGGGTTGCAGGAGTTCCGTGGGTTAAGGACATGCCCAGGTTAATCTGTGACGTCCATAGTCCTTTTAATGTGATGTCGATGTGGAGAGGAGGATGCCATCTCAGGTGGGACCACGTCACCTGACCGTAAGTGTAAACTACAAAGCGCTTGATAATGGGCGAGTATTCTAAACTCATTAACCTTAACGTAGAGCCAGGTCTTGCCTTGCACTGCTATGCATTGTTAAGATGTATTAACCGAAGGAAATAATTTTAGAAGGCGGATGGATTGTTTGTTGTATTTGCGCATTGAGTATTAAACTGTCCTAAGATTTCAGGGTTTGGCACCATTGTCTTAATGCCTGTTTTGGATCTAAATTTCAAAATTAAGCGAAACTACCAGCAGCGTGAATAAGTTGTACACAGATTCGATTAGTTGGAACTTGATTGGTCGAAGAGATAATCTAACTTGATCTTCTTTATTGCAATAAAACCCCGATTTTTTGCGAATGTTAATGCACGTTCTTAAGGTCTGACTTTAATTAATTTTTTCAAATTCCTTATTTGATTAATTTGAAAGTTCGATATTTGCTTTTGATGAGTCTGAAGCTTTAATATTATTAGTAAAATGTACAACTCCTCTGATAGTCAATTGTTACTCTGGACTCATTGTGGCCTTATGGTAAGATTCTGCTCTAAAGAGGAAATAATCTAGCCACAGTTGAGCAAGAGACATGTGGGTGTTGTGCATTTTACATACACATCTGTCTCGTTGGGTGCTGTAAGGTGGGTGTTCAAATGCCTAGTATTTGAACACCCACCTGTGAAAAAATTTTTGGTTGTAAATCAATCCACAACATGGCTCAAAATCTAAATTGTTTCTTGTCTACAGGAACATAAAAAAAGAGACTCACAATTAAAATTCATGCATTCAGAACAATTCCCGAGTTCATGCTGTTTAATGAAAAATATAGTCTTTGATCTATTATTTTCAAGAATCACAGGTTTTTCAATGTTATTAATGTAATCACTGGTATTTTAATGTTATTAAGGTAATCACAGGTATTTTAATGTTGTTCACTGTGTATTTTAATGAATGCTTACCTTATAATTTGCCCCTGATCATGTGCTAATGTATTAAAAATGAAATAGTTTTATTAACAATATTTTTATCATAATTTATGTTTAAGTTTAGAACTGTTAACCGTACGCAGTAAATATCAATTTCAAAAATAAAGATAAAATCAAAATTTACCCGATAGGCCTTATCAATTTCAAATGCAGTGACGTTCAAAAAAACTTCTCTCCAGATATTTAGAGTGGGATCATTTCCTTTTCCACATACAAAGGGGAAGGAAACGTGTCAAGAGAGATCGGTTTCATTTAATATTTTCCCGAGTCTTTCTTTCCCGTTGCCATTTATTTTCTGCTTGGGAGAAAATTGCTTCGGTGAGATTTTATTTCCCGAGGAAAAAAAAAGGAAAGATATTTTTCGGTCTCCCTGACCGAATATTTTCACCTCACAAAGCCAAGAAAAAGCGAAGATAAATAAAAATAAGAACTATAGATTGTCACATAAATTTAGATGAAGACGCCGTTTTTTTCCACCCTTTTCGAAATTCGTGCCCCGAGATAAAAATAAAGATAAGGCCGTGACTGAATCCCGTGCCGTCTTATTATTCGATGCCCCTGCACAACGTGACTGCTGTTTTGAAGAGCCGGGGCGCAAAAATAATATGGTCTTTTAGAGAAATGAAACAATGCACACAAGACGCCATCAACAGATATCGCCATGGGGTGGAGCTAAAAGCATCCGAGATTTGTATCTGTGATTGAATAGACAGTTTGTCTCGAGATAAGAGCATTTTCTTTTCTTTCTCCATCCCCAGGTGAATTGCAGTTCATCATCAATGCATCAGAGAGAGAAAGAGATTTCTTGGCGCAAAACCCGATTAATGGAATGAAATCGGGATTTTCCGATTATTTCTCGACTCATGCTGCATTTGTAAATGATTAATTGGCAACAGTAGTTTGAGAACAAGCTTGAGGCCATTGTAACTTTATGGTCAAGGCTTCTTTCTCTTTCCCGAGAAATAGAAGATTTGATACTTAACCCAACCGAAGTTAGCTTCAGATAAAGGTCCTATGAACGCTAAAAGTTCCATAAAATCGATTATTCTTTTACTGGTGTCATGAAAAAGACAGTTCCATCTTAACTATGAACTTCATCACTTGTCTATGATTCAAAATTATGAAACCGTCAAATGTGCTTAATGACTTCAGTTGCAAAAAATAATATATCACAACATAGCCTAACTTAACTTATATAAGATACACATTTCTGAATTCTATTAGTTGTGTTAGAACGAGAGAGCTATACTAGCGACGCTTAGAGGATAAGTCTCCCCATAAATCAGACCCACTTTTAGAAATTAATGGTATGAAAATAAGCCATAATTTTTCCATCCCCAGCTCCCAGATGAAAAAAGCAGAGGGTGCAGAGGAGGTATATAAAGGTATGCTTGTTTTTACATTTGTTTTCACACCATTGCTTTCAACAAGTTGGTAAACAAATTATGGTCTTAGCATTCTTTAGCAAGCACACGTTTTTAAGTTCAATGTGTTGCTGCATTATATTATATTACTATAATTATTTTATTAAATTTGTGTGGGTAGTCTTTATTTTCTAAACATGGGTCCGATTTTAATGCGGGTTGTTTTAAGCTATTATTTTTTTAAAGGGGGTGCTCTCCGACAAGTGCCCTTCCGTCTCAGCGACTTTTCGCTTGCTCGTTCCGGATGATTTGTATGGGTAAAATAAAAACATTACTTTTTAATAGTGGGTATAATTTTAATGGTGAGTTTTAAACCATTGTTTTATAAAATGGATATAGGTGAAATATAGCCATTACTTTTTAGAGGTGGGGACAATTTTAATGTGGGTTTCAGAGCCATTACTTATAAAAAGGGGTGAAAAAATTATGGCATTCTTTAATACCGTTAATTTCTAAAAGTGGGTCTGATTTATGGAGAGACTTATGCTCTAAACATCGCTGGAATAGATCTCTCTCTCTCTCTCTCTCTCTCTCTCTATCGTTCCCACACTACTTCTATTTCGTCTGCTTGAAAAATTTGTCCACAGCTAGTCGATATTACACAAAGTTATAAAGAAAACTGTTGTTTGCAGTTACAATTGTACCTTCAAATGAAATATTATAGGATGATAAAACATTTTTGGAACGAAGAATTGTTTGATGATTAAGTTCGAATAACCTAATACTAGTACAAATGCCCTGGTATCTCGTAGTAACTTAGTACAAATAACATCGAACGAAATTACTACTAGATACCAGGTTATTCGTAATAATGACAGAGTACGAAGATCGTTATTCCTTCAAGTAATAGAAAAAAGTTCTTCGAAATGTAAGGTTTGGGACCAATAACTGTTATTAAAGAACGAATACAGATGAATGTTACTTTTACTCATGGATATTTGTCGGTGTTACTGATTAGAGATTTCTCAGTGTCCTCTTCTACAACATCTAGATATGGCCTGCTAATAATAAAGAATCTTGCCAGAAGGCAACAAAAGAAGGTCTTTCAGATATCTTACAGCACACTTAAACTGTTAGAGAGTCATATCTGTGGTGCTGAAACAAAACTAAACTCAGTGGCATGACAACTCATCCGGGGGCAAAATCTAAAAGGTAAAACTATATTTAAGGGTGCTCCCGTGGTAAAGTTGGCGATTTTTGTTTGGCTATCGATTTTATAGGCGATTTTTGTTGGCACAGAACAACCAATTGTTCTGTTGCAATCAGAATACGATTGGGTTTTGACCAGCCACGGTCACAATTTGGTGAGAATCAAGGGGGCACCCTAAAGTATAGGCTAACCACCTAAAGTATTTCTATTTTCTTGATCGAGAGCGTTGGGATACGAAACCAAACACGAAGCCCCCAGTGTTTAGTTTCCAAGCATGCTTGGTACTCAATTTTATCGACCCACTGGAGGGATGAAAGGTCTGAGTCAACCATACTCAGACCGAGGATCAAACCTGGGATCTGTGCCGTGTGATCAGGCATCGCTAATACTACGCCACCGGGCATATAATCCGTGGTGCTAAGATCTATATTGTATAGTCCTACGTTGGCTGCTAGCGAACCTTACACTTATCATTTTAATTATTTTTAATAACAAAATTGACAGCGTATTTAATGAGACCATAAAGATTGGTTTGGCTCGTTTATTCGGAATTAACTTTACACACATAAAGACTAAACTAATCGTGATCCATGTCTTAAAATGTATTCCGATAAAACTACAAATGTACTACTCAACATAGGGAAAACTTATCCACGAATTTTAAAATCAAGAGCACAGTATCCTTCATTTAACTAACAGCTCAACCACTAATGACGATTAATCTGAAAAGTGATATCTCGTGGTGTACCATCAGAGTTTTATACTTAAATATGCTTATTCGATAAAAAAAGCAACCTAATGCATTTAAAGTGAATTTTTCTGTTAAGATTATAAAATTTCACATTGTAAAACATAGTACATCATTCAAAGTCAATTTATACGAAACAAGCCTCAAAGTTTTTCCCATTTTAGTAAAAAAAAATATGAAGCATTTGGCAAATTTTTCCATTTAGAGTGAAAAATGGATAGTTTCAGGAATTTATGACAACCGCACTCGGAAAAGAATACGTCTCTGGTGATTCTCTCCATTATTCAAAAAATGTTAAAAAGAAAAGAACAGAACTCCTTGACAAATTCGTTCGATTTATCTGAGACGAAATTGTAGCAAAACTAGCTTTTCTTTTTCACAAAATATGCCTTTGAGTTCCTGTTTCATTTGTTGTTATCAACATTTCTTATTTAAACATTACGCAAAATGACAGATGCATATTTATACATTTATATATGTGTTCGTTATACCACAAACAATCTCTCTTTTTGTTCATATACTTTTTAACTAATGCATAGTGGGAGTTACAGGCAAAAAGAAAATGTTTTCTAGTAAAAAGCATTCTTATGACATAAAATGTAAATTTCACTTGTCATAAAAGGACTGATTTATGCGTTAAATTATCCTTACATTTAGCTTTAGCATTGGAAACTTGTTGTTGTCAAATCATTTTTCAATCTACTAATCCATTTATAAAAACACAAGTTTAATTGCCACAGTGTATATATGATAAAAGTCAGCAATGTTTAAAAATATTATAGTTTTTAATATTAAATGAAAATTGGTTGTATGTGTTACCGAATAAAAAATAATGTATGTTTCTTATCTTTCATTTCAATAATAAGTTATTCTATCGAACTAGTTAAATTATTGAATTTTGCCTTTCGATTCAACGGTTCGTGAGTTCAATTCCCACTCATAGCAAAGTGTTTGCAATCGACTTTAAATTGTATGATATGATTTATTTAGCCTTTGCTAACCGTAACGCTATGTGACAAATATGAACTATTGAAAGTCATAAAAAAATGAGCTATAAAATGTAGTTCATAATGAAGCAGGCGGTTACAGTTTTGGTGCTTCACTGTTTTAAAATTAATTTAATTTTGAAGCTATTTTCTAGAATTCACAATAAGGTTTACATCTACGCAAACATTTCTACGCATACTCCAGTTCATGATTGAGGATTAATTTTTAATGGCCATGGGGATAGTACATTTTTAACTACATTTCTTTGCTTAAATATATCACAACAACATACTAAGCATAGAAATGAGATTTAAATATTTTACTTAAGGTTTAGAATAGTATAAAATAATAGACGTTAATAGTTTCGGATCATAAGACAACAACTTTATAAAAAATATTTTTCTCAAAAAAATGCTTTTATAATAAATTAAATACCTTGGTCAGTTAAAGGTGTATTTCATATAGTAAGTAGACCAATCAAAGTATTTATACATTGGATTTTGGTTAAATTAATAACAACTTTTGTACATGAAGATATTGCAATATTCAATGCACAATGTGAATATGGCCGAAATAATTCGTCAAATTTTTCAAAATTTCAACTTTTTATAATGAAAATAATAACAGAATTTGAATTATTCGTTCATTTTAAGTTAAATGCAGCCTTTTATTTCAATATAGATTGATTAGTTATCCACTTATAGCAAATTGTTAGAAAATCATTATCGTGTGATTATTCATATGTCACGTATTTGTCTATATTAAAATCAGAAAGAGACATCCGCAGTTTTAGTATTTTCTGTCCATGGGGTTAGTACATTTTTAGCTACATTTCATTGCTTAAGTATGTCAACACATCATACTATGCCTAGAAATGAGATTTCAAATATTTTATTTAAAGTTTAGAATAATATAAAACAATAACACATTAATAGTTTCGGAGCATAAAACACCTTTATTAAAAAATATTTTTCCCAAAAATATGTTTTTATAGTTCATTAAAAACCTTGATCAGTTAAAGGTGTATTTAATATAGTAAGTAGACCTATCAAAGTATTTATATATTGTATTTTTGTTAAATTAATAACAACTTATTTACATGAAGATATTGAAAAATTCAATGCACAATGTGAATATGGCTAAAATAATACGTACATAAATGCTTCTACAAAATATTATATATAAAAATATATTTAAAATCTCTTTTTAATCCAAATGTGGGTATGATTAATTTTTAACCAAACATTTTACGATATAAATTCAACTTTTCTTAGAGGAATTACCTAATAAATATTGATTCTGAACAAGTTAATTATTGATTGTTGATAGTAATAATAATGCTTTATATTATTTAATTTTTATTAAAATTAAGAAAATATTCCATTAAAATCAAGCAGAAATAGATCAACTTTTGCTGATGTATATAATATAGAGCATAAAGATATATATATATATATATATATATATATATATATATATATCATCTCCCTTGTGATAAAGACGAGGTCCCTATTCATTTTTTCTATTTGTATTGTATTGTATATATATATATATATATATATATATATATATATATATATATATAATTTGTTGGCCATATATGCAGAATGGATCTTTTATCATAACTATTCGTTAAAAAATTTTAATCATAAACCTTTGGAAACTAGAAAATAAGATAAGCCCATTTTGAGATGAACGGATTGTGTAGATAGGAGAGGGTCTTTAGATCCTAACAGTAGATAATTGGCAATCAATTGCAAAAAGTAGATCAGAATGGAAAAAAGTTCTTGGAAAAGCCTTGACTCACCAGAGGCTTTCGTGTCATTGTCAGAAGAAGAAGGTAGCCATAAATATACACTTCAGGCTGATAGTAAAATATTTAATCCATAGAACTTATGTATGTGTTAAAATGCGATTTATTTGATAAGTAAAAACTTGAAAATAAAAAATGGAATCATTAAAAAAATTGAAGTAAGAAAATAATTATTTTTCATTTTTAAGTTATTATTTTTAATGTTACTTCTTTTCTATCATTTGTATTATTTAAATTGCTCATGAGAGTTAATCGTGGCCTTTCAGACTAAATGGTCTTGGGTTTCATCTCAAATGTTGTTCAATTTCAGTCGACAAATAATAGCGGCTGCATTTCTGATTTCTCCAAGAATCTCTGATGTGGGTGCTTGGAAGTTTTCGTGTTCCATTCTTGTGGAGTATGAATTTGACTGACTATGTGAATTCTTTAGAGGGCGGAATTATACGTGGTGGATATTAAATGGCTGACTGTTAGATTGTCGAATGTGCGATGTTAAAAATTGCTGATTGAAGAATTTAGACCAGAGAAAGTTTCCCTGTAAACCTTATATCGAGATGGCAGCTGCATTGGCGAGCATTCGGGCATTCGGTTCATAAATTCATTGGTTCAATTCCCACCTTGGGCGTGGAAATCACTTGTGTTTTAAACTGTATTTTCCTGTGAGAATAATTCCGGAAAAAGTATCTATAGTATGACAAAGAAAGAAACAAAATTAAACCTTAATTTTTATTTATTTGGTTAAAATACTATTATACCTATAAAAATCCCTTTCTCTCTATTTTAGAATAGTTTTAACTATAAAAGCAACGCCTTATAGAAATATGCATTCAAACAAGTATACATTTACATTTTGTATCAACTCGTTTTAACTATTTAAAACCTAGCAGTTTACTATTCTAAATAGGGAATAGAAAACTGCTTTAGCAAATATTTCCAGTAAAGTTATCCAGAAAAGCTTTAATAGGGCACTAAGAAGGGTATATTATCGGATACAGTTGCCACATTGAAGTCATGAATTATTCAGAAGCATTTCATTGGTGTGAGTGAGTCTTTTACCCTTTTTTATTACACTCGAGAAAGTATGAGATCTCTTACTTTCCTCCACAATGATCGGAGAGAAATTTCAATTTATATAACTTGACTGTATTTCACTTCCAGGCAAGGTCTAGACATTCATCACTGGGTAGATTTATTTTTTACTTCCAGCTCTATATTTTAGCAAATTGTTGTACAATAAACCTCAAGTTTATACAGAATTTAAGAGCTTTTATAGGTATATTAAGGGTATGTTTCTCATATATATATATATATATATATATATATATATATATATATATATATATATATATATATA
>JAPDSC010152088.1:682307-705175 GCA_026290005.1 Latrodectus geometricus
ATATATATATATATATATATATGGTGTTAAAAAAGGTACATATGAGCATAAAATGAGCTCTTGTTTTAATTCATTTAATAATTAAGAAACTGGACTGTAACTTCTTATAGTAGTATGATCATATCAAAATCATATCCAAAATCATATTTAGATAGCATTAATATAATTTATAAAGCAGAATAGATGTAAATTACTCTTTCGCCTACCGCGTAAATATGGCCTACCACTTTTGATAGACATTCCTCCAAGACAGTGCATGGAGTATTTAGACAAATGCCTTCTAGCATTGGGCATCAATTAATCAATTAAACTGTTTACTATGGTTTGGGAAATACTAGTTTGGGGAAAAAATAATCCATTATTTTTCCTGTAGAGTCTGTAGTAGTTGATATCTCGTTGAGTATCGATTAAAAAATTTCAGATTCATGTTCGTTGGAAAGATAATATTTGACACTAAAAAATTATTTTGCTGTTTTTGTTTCATTCATTCAGTTATGAGTCACAAGGTGTTAAAAATGGAAGACAACAAACAAAAAATTCGATACATTTTACAGTTTTTTATTTTATGATGGTGAAAATATTAGTGAAGTGGAGTGGCTAAAATTGTAGATAGTATTCATCATCCTGATACTGTAACAGCCAATGATGTGCAAGTTTTATTCCGTCGATTACATTCAGTTACATTTGATGTTAAAGATGCACGTCGCAAGGGGGCAACATCTTCGAAAATGTAGATAAAATATCAAAAATTGTCGCATATTAGCAGCTTCACCGAAGGACTGAAAAATCTACCTTTAAACAGTTTTTGACCTTTTTATAAAGCGAATCTGAAACAAGTTGCATAAAATTCAAGTGAAAATAATGGATTTCTTTTTCCCTGAATTTATATATGTGGTTTACATTATTAACAAGTTGAGATGTTGTACATTGTTGTATAGAAGTTGAGATGTTTTAAGTTTATTTTTTACATATTTCTTTTCAAACTATTAATTGTTGTGATAAGTTGTGGCTGTTTGAAATTCGTCTTAGGTCATACGATGAATACAAAGATTCAAAAAGAAAGATTTAAAAAGCAATGAATGTAATTTTATTTTTAAATATACTTTTTCGCATTTTAACTAAAAATATAGTAATTAAATCTTATAAAGATCCGAAACTATAACATCCAATTGCTTGTAAATTTGATTTCCTCAATTCCATTCAGGTATATCTGATGTTAAAGATACACCTCCCACAGGTAGGCCTATCATCGAAAATATCGATAAAATCACAAAAATGACCGAAGTTGACCAGCTTGTTAGCAGTCCAAAAGCTAAAGATCAGCCACAAACAGTTTGAAATCATTTGCAAGAAGCTAATCAAAACATATAAATAAAACCTTGAAATTCGCGCAAAAAAAATGAATTTCGGTAAAAATATGATTGAGGGTGCCCCCTTGGCAATTTCGGTTGGCGCGTTTCCTGTTTGCGCTTAAACCAGTGCAAGCAGGTATGGTGGCCAAAACTTAATGAAATTGCAATGAAGACAATATCAGCAAACTTAATAAACTAAATAAAATGCATAAAATAACTTGGTGAGAATCAAGGGGGCACCTCAAGTACAGGCTAACCCAGATTTCTTTTTCCCAACCTAATATTAATTCTGTCAAAAAAAAAGTAATAATATTTTCTACTTTATTTTTTGGTAACCAGTTACATAACAAAAAATTTAAAACAAAATCCCTTCATTTAATTGATTTTTACATTTTATTTTAATATATTTTTTTCATATTAATAAATGTTGAATCCAACTGTTAAATGGATGAAAACAATTAAAGTCCACAATTATATAAAAAATTACTTAAGAAAAATGAAAATTTTTACTGCCGAAAGCTGTTGAAACTAGTTCCCATTAGCGTCTGCATATTTATTAAAATTCTTATATGTATAAATCATGCTTTCATTTACAAATGGTTTTGTAGACATGTAAAATTCGTGTATTTTTACAACAAATTTCTGTTTAATCATTGAAGACACCATTATACCTTCAAGAATATTTAAGGATCATTAAAACTTCTAGCATTTAATTACTGTAATTTTTTAAGTTTATGAAGGTTACTATGAAATTTGTAACTCTAAAAATATTGTTTGAAGAATTATTCACAAAACTTTTTCAAAATATGCTAATAGGTTTTGTTCTCAAGAAGAAACATTTCGAATATACTATATAGATTTGTCTACTCCAATATTTCAAGTTATATATTGCATTTTTTTAATAAAATTAATATAAATACTTGCTTAATGATTTAATAATACAAAATTATTAGATATTTAATGCTTTTAGGACATTCAGCATAAGAATAGAATAAAGACATTGCAAATATCAATTGACAAATAATGCTATCTTGTTTCAACGATACTACTTTGGTAACTGGCATCTCAAAAGCATCATTGATATTGATATTCAAAGTACCATAAATTTGAAATAGAACTCTTTTGTAACCCCGAACATGGTATAAAGAACAGAAAAACACAAACATATCGCAGCAGTCTGCAAATATTCCTCAGGGAAGCAGCAACGACGATTCTCAAAAGTGTCGAATCTCTTCATCTATTTTTGGAGACATCTGCCAAATAATAGGGTAAGAAAAGGACACCAAGGCCTGCAGTTGAATTCTCAAGCCTACCACAGAGACGCATCGTTCACAATCCCAGAATTTTCTATTCCAATGCATTCTATAGAACGAAAAAGGGTAGACTCTTTAAATCACGTACGTCACAAAGAAAGAAGAAAAACTACCCCTAGCAGAATTTTTTCCTCTCTTATTCCCTCCACTCACCCTTTCTTTTGGTCTAGTACTCCACTCCCCAAAGCTACATCAGCTGTCATACGTTTTTCTTCCTTTTCCTCTGTGGATATTTCTTTCTGGAAGGGAATTTGATTTCTTTTTTCGTGATTTTTGTTTTCGGAGAGATATTGAATTGAAACCAATAGCTGTATTTTTTGGGTTTGTTTTGTCCATAACCGTCCATCTCAATTACAATCAAATACGGCGAGTGCTGTTGAATTTTCGTTGCCATTTATTTTATCCCTCAAAGAATTTTATGTCAAAAATATTTATGTTCGAAAGTAATTTTTATAAAGGACTTTATAACCTTGTCATGAAATTTTCTGGAGTTACAGTGACACGAATTGAACAAATTGAATTAATTTTGAAAAAAAAATCTAACTTATTTTATGATACAGTTAGCTTGATACAATATTTGAAAAAAATATGGAATATTTTTTTACTTCTTTTATTGATTTTGATCTGTAACATCCCATTACGCTCAGGGTTGAGGGTGTTATAGTCGGCACAAGTTAGCAAAGTTCAACCCGTGACATTTATTTTGCTATCATTGACTTAAATTATTTATCTTTATTAAATCATATATGGAATATTATAATGGCATTTTCTATATTTCAGCTTGTTGTTCTTAATGCATTAATTAGAAAAATCTGTTACAAATTATGTCATGTGGCATTAAAATTTCATTCAACAAAAATTTATGTACGGTATAGTTATCATTGTTTAACTAAACTGTTTAATGGGTTTATTTTCTGGTTAGAAATTAGATGAATAATAACCATGTCTATAAAGCTCAAGCTTGATAAGGAATGAACTGAAATGCTTTTTTTTTTTTTTTTTTAATTGAAAGATTCGCAGAATTAGGCGAATTAAAATAATAATGAATCATAGTGTATATGAAGAATGTTCGAAATAATCAATAATTTTATGTTAAAAAATAATTAATAAAAGCAAATTCATTATAGATAATTTTGTAAAATTTTACCAGGACAAGTTTACTAAAATAATAAAACAATACTCTTTATTAATAAGAATTTATTAATCTATTATTTCTCACAATAAGTAATTTATCGTTTAATATATTTTCAAATTAAAAATCATACAATGCACTCACTTTATTTTTGCATTTAAGCCCTAGATTTCCATAAAAAATAAAATGCTTTTTTTGCCAAATACCTTTATTTATTTTTTTGTCGAGTGCCAGTCAGACTGGCAGTATGTGTGTGATGCTCCACTTTTTCAACTGAACCACAATTGGGTGTGGAGTCTGACTTCCTCAGTACACACGTGTTATAGGTACCCATTTATGGGGTAGGCAACCATTCATACAAGGAAAGGACAAAGACAGGATAGAGAGAAAGAGAAAATACATCCATGTCCGAACCAGGATTCGAACCCAGTCCTCCCTAGTCAGGCACGCTGACCACTAGACAGAGTAGGCGGCAATACCTGTATTAAATATCCCAAATACTTTTCAGTAAATTTAAAAATACTAGCTTGTTTGGTTGGGTTTTGTGGCGCAAGGTCCAAAAAGGACAAGCTGCGCCAATTAAAAATACTAGCATATCAGATTAGAGTATGTAAAAAATAAACATTGGAATATATTAAGCTTCCATTTTAAAAATGCCTCTCAACTACACAGAGTGACAGAGATGATTTATGTGAAGTGGAAAATGTCATTTTTGTAATGATAATATATGAACATTCATTTAAAACTGAGATAATGAGTAAAATGAATTATGGTAGGCTGTTTGTATCATAATTGAAATCTTAACGTATAACAAAGCATATTGTTGGTATAGAATTGTTGTATGTGTGAGAATCAGTTGGGAGCTAGATCTGCTTATTTATACAAACTCACAGTAAACGTTGCGCAGAGATCAGTTGATCTATTTGCCTTATATTTGCTTACTTTTTCTAGTATCTGTGAAAACAGTTGTGCACATAATGTTTATTTTCATAGATTCCATTCCTGTTTATTCCATAATAGCTTGAATTCGGGTGTTTTTTTCACGAAATCCACGTGATTATTTAACACAGATGTATCTTTACAATGAAATTCTAGAATTACTTATTCTGATATCGAAATCAGACAACAATTAATGATTATCTCTGCTCGTTACTTCTTCCAAGGGCATTGCCAGATCTTCATCAGAAGCAGGTGAATGAATAACGATACCCGACCATCATAACCATTGCCATTTCTGAAAATTATTGGACAAATTTTGTTTTAGAGCTTGTAAAACAAACATGGAATTAACTAAATCGAAGAATAATCTCTTTGCTGATACAATGAAAGATATTAGGCTCTTAAAAACGCGGAGTACTTTCAATAAAAACAAAATAATTTCTTTCGGTACCATTTTGTTTGAAGCAACATTCCTATTTTCTGAAATTTCTATCTAGTTTTATTTGGGAAAATTTTAAATTCGTCTCTTTCTCTCTATAACTTTAATTTAGAATATTTCAGAATTGTTCAGAAAAAAATCGTACTTTAGAATGGTTGGAAGCAAAGAGAATGCGTTATAAAATATTGGCTTCTAGCCGGGCATTAAAAAATAAAAATACTTTATCATAGATTTAAAATATGGAATTTAAAAATAATGTTATTTTCCAGAATTTTTTTCTTGTAATAAATCATAACATTTTATTCAAAATTCTTTGAATCATTCTTCAGGATCATACAGACAAAAATTTAGAATATCCAAAAAAAAAAAAAAAAAAAAAAAATACAGCACCAAATATATGCTTTAGTTAATAAATACTGAGCTATAAATAGATGAATTAGTGAATAACTTGTTTACAAACTTTTTTAATATCAAAATAAAAAGTTATAATAATCATAGGTGTTTGTTATACAAAAATCATGCAAAAAAAGAGAACCAGTAATTTTGTTGAACTATAAGGCGCTTGTTTTAGTTAGGAAGAAAAAGCTGCAAATTTTTTATAAATCTAATCTTATTATTGTACTACCAACATAACTTCAAAGCTTCTATGACTAATAGAAGAACATCCATCTTGTAAAATGTTCTTTTTATTTCTTGTATTGAAATTTTACTCACATTTTGTAATCTTACAAAACACGTGAATATGAAACCTTAATATTTAGAAAAATGTTTAATAAAACCTATCGCAGTCATATTTAATGGGTGCTATTATTATAAGATGTTCTAAATTAAAAAATACTGGAAATTGTTTCCTTAATTCATCCTTCTATAAAAACATTTTCAGCGTTCTTAAAAGTGAAATACTCCAACGAAATACTGTTAACAGTAAACTTGTTATGTGTTAATAACTATTCATGTGTTAATAATAAACTTAACAAACAATTTTCTGTTGTTTGAAAATTTAGCCCTACTGCACTTTAGGGAGATCATTACGCAAAAGAAATTTTTAGCAAATAGTCAAAAAAAGACAATTTATGCCAAACATTCATTCGCAAAAAATTTATTTATTTGGCAATCTGACGAAAAATTTCGCTAATAAAATTGTAAAATTTCACTAATTTTATTTTTAAAAAAATACAAAAAATTCATAAATTTCACCAAATATGCTAAAAATATTTTGCCCAACAAACATATTTTAATACCACTCTATATATCTAAATCTGGAATTACAAAAACAACATTTCTTTCTAGAACTCTTCTCTTGAAATAGTTAATAGCATTACATGCAACATTCGCTTGAAGATAATTCAAAACTGTAACCGTACCTAGAGATAATGACGGAGAGAACTCTCGAGCCCCATTTTGGCGCGAAATTGTTCCAAACCACCATTGTCGTCTTCTTAATTCCGTTATCTCATCGCGTCATCGAAATTCTCTTACCTCGCTTGTTCCACAAACCATTAACGGACGCTACATCGTTTGTCATCAAATGCGCTGATTTGGTCTTTCGTCTGCATTCAATTATGGCGGACCACATTCCGTTGTGAAAGGTCTGCGAAATAATGAGGTACGACCGAGTTAAGAGATGTTGGGTGCAGTTGTGTAAGATAAAAGAATTTCGAGCTTAATCGAAAGCTTTGAATTACAACTCATTATGTTCCGTCTCGTTTCATAAGCGTCTTTCTGCTACTTAAGTAATAGGCCTTGTTATAGAGAGTGGAGTACATGTCATCACGATTTATATTTTTCATACTTGTAACTGTTAATCAAGAACGGATATGTAGGGCTGTAAAATAAACAAGGAATGATACCAGTTTGGTAGATTCGGGGGAAAAGTTAACGAGGTTGTTTGGAATAAGAAAATATAAATTGAATATTTTAAATGTTCATCTAAATTACTTGTTTGTAATATTGTGAGTTGGCTGTTTATTTTGTTTTTTGTGCTTTTCATTTTATTTACTCCAGTATAGAATTTAAACTTAAAATTTTACTGAAAAGTAACTAAAATCTATTTTTTTTAACTTATTTAATAAATTTAAAACAATTTTACTTAAAAATTTTAAAGTTTTTTTAAACTAATCAGGTTAATTTTCGTTATTAGAATATGATATATATTATATTCCAACTTTTATGCGCAATAAATATATTATAAAGATGCTTCTTAAAAGTAAATAATGATTCGTCATTTACATCAATTGAAAAGAATATAAATTTAAATCAATTTTTATTAGAAATTAGCAGTTTCTTCCGCCTTAATTCTTGTTATTTACAATATGTTTTATTTTAAACTTTGTTTAATTGATATTTTATATTCCAACTTTTTGTTTTAATACAATTAGTTATTTATTTGATTCAATTCATTCATTCGTGACTTCTATTTTGATAATCAAAGTCACAAACCAATATCAAATGAATTGCTTAATCCATAAACTGGTGTCTCCTTTCTGGAACTCTATATTCCCCAAAAGGATGAATTTTAAGGATTAAAACAAATTATCTTAAAATTATGGTCTTCAGTTTAATTAGAAGTTAAGGCAACTATCCAAAAATAGCAGCTTTTAGTCACATAACTGTTAAAGTTCTTTTTTGAGCTGCGTTCAAGTTTGGAACAACAAAATGATGAATTCCATGCAATCATTAAAAGGATGTTTTCTGACTTTCGTTTATCTGTTCTCATTTCATAATTAATTTTTTTAAATTTCCCATTTTGCATTGTTTTCCATATTTTTCACTGTTATTAAATTAGAACATCATAAATCCTACCTCTTATTTGCATAAACAAAGCGTGCTATTTTTAAAATTCACTTGTTAAACTGGATGCTCCGTTTCACATAACACAACACATGATCTCAGAAGGACATTGTATCTCATATAAGAAGCCAGGCTGATTTTAATAACAATATTCTACTACACAATGAACATTCTTTTATGTTTATGAAAAAAGAAGAAAAAAAACGAATTTAAACATTCTTTGTGTGTGTGTGTGAGCCCGAAACAACATTCCTTTCCTATTATTAAATCCTTCTTTTATTCCCCGTTTTTATAATATTTCTGAGTTTCCTCTGTGGTAAAGTTTTAATAATATCCAATACCACAGCACATATTACGTTTTCCATTCCTTTCTTTACACTTTAATTACATGTTCCCCAGACCCAGAAATCTGGGGTAAAAAAAAAAAGAAACATAGAAAAAAATGAAACACTTTCTAGGCTCCAGAGCCTCACAGTTTTCTTCATCTCTGACCAAGTCTCCGCCCTAGCAACAGCGGGTGTTTGAATTATGAGCCCCAGCAGTCATTTCGCGGCAGGGGCTGTCATGAAGGTTTGCTCCAGTGTAAGGAAAGAATTGTTTCTAGAGACTTATACTGACAGAGTTGGTTGATAAATTGGCTGGATTTTGTAAAATGAATTGTCCGAGTAATATAACTTAAGTAACAAGTTGAAAGATATATTTATGATTCATTCAATCTTATACTAATGAATAAATGTTGATTGAGGTTAACCATTTTTATGCAAAAATTATGTACTTTTATGGGGTTCTGTATAATAATAATAATTATTTTATATATACATTGTTAGAAGAAAATCTCCTAATAACAACATGAGATAAACGAAATTTGGCGAGCGAATATCGATTCAAATTATATATTTGGCACCACAGCTTGGCACTCGTAACTTTCTGTACACGCCAATCAATGTACACGACAATTGTCTTAGAGGCATCCTAAAATGTTCATGAGTGTTAGTTATCCTTCATATACCACGTCGTGAGTTACAGTTAGTCAAGAATGTCGTTGCTTAAACCAAAAAATGTCATCAGCAATTCCCTGATTTAGAACGAGGAACCCTCCGAGATATGGTACGTTTTTTTCACCATATTACAGAATGTCTGGACAAGAATATCTTCAATGTAATTATTGTTGGCAGTAGTGGTCAAGGGTAAATATTGCTGCAAAAAAGACAGGGTTTCTGTCAGCCACTTAGTACTAAAAAGAAAAAGACCACCGTGTTTGGCATATGACAACAGCGCATCGTACTGAGTTTAAAACATATCTGTTTTAAATTATTTTTGCATTTGAGAAAAACTTAGACAGGTTCGTATGCTTTCAAGTGGACTTCCATCAACAAGAAACCTGATCCAGATCAAGTTTCAAATCTAAAATTTCTGAACTGTTAAAAAGAATAATAACCGTTCAACCAATTTGTTTGATCTTGCAAAATAAAACATTGCTTTGATATCTGGGTTAAAATAATCCTCGTTTTTCGCGGTTGCCAGTTGATTACCAAAGTCAGTTATATGTCGCCAGACGTCGATTTTCAGACGAAATTCCAGTATCCCTGCCATTTCACTTCACGTCCCTTTTAAAGTTAAATTTAATTTTATAGATAACTAAAAAATATAAAAATAATTAACTGAGAAGGATTCTTTAGGATAATTACTTTGTCATTTATTCCTGTACTATATGAAAACTTTTTTTATTTCCAATGGCGAGCACCCTTGAGCAAGTAAATACATTAGCCGCAACAAGGCCAGAAACTGCTACTCATTTTATCGTTACCCGGTGGGCACCTGTGAACCATGTCACGGGGCGAGTAGCATCGCCCAAGCCACACCACCACAAACCCGTTTATAAGGAGGGCCACATTTATCCATCATCTGAGTAATGGATAAGAAACTCAGAAAAAGAAAAAGTACATCCATGCCCGAGACGGGATTCGAACCCAGGTCCTCGCCATAGGTAGTCAGTTACGCTAACCACTAGACAGGTTGGGCGGCACTATATGAGAACCATAAAAGAGCAAAAAATAACTACAGATATCTAGCTGAGCAATTCTGTAACAGTGTGAACGAAGAATTTGTTGGCTTTTATGAAAGATGTAGTTGCATACTTGTACATCTGAGAGAATAGTTTCGGAAGTAGTACCGAGTTCTCAAGAGTCAATCTGACCAAAACAAATGCTGTTGATTGAAATTATTAATAGCTGTCTTTTTAATGTACCTGATAGGGGAGAATAAACAATGATCAGGTATTTGACTACTTGCTAAGGAGCATTTGCAATCGAACAGTGGAATCAAAAAAAGACTACCAGAGATATGGTTATTTCAAGTGTAGAAAAATGGCTGAAACTGTTGGTCCATTCAAGCATAATCACAAAGCAGGCCCAATTTGATCAAGATTGTTGAGTATGCCTTGGGACATGAACACCTTGTAGTTGAGAGAGTCTTTTCATTGATTACCAACCACAGACTGATGTTAAAGGTCATGAAGAAATTTTCGGTCTATGGTTAAAAAATTGATGACTTTTAAAATTAACATCGGATTAACTTATAGAGATAACAAGATTAAAGGCAAGAAAGGCTCTAGCTAACTAAAAGTGCATTTAATATTATTCAAATTTTTATTTCTTATTCACTCACTTAAGCAATTTATTAATATTAACATATAAAAAATAAAAATAAATTATGGCAAATGGTTGAGTGGCAAACGTTTCTGATTAATGGGCTGTTGGTCCTGGGTTCGAATCACGGTTAGGGCATGGACGTTTCTTTTTTTTCCTCTCTCTCTCTCTGTACCTTTGTCCTTTCTTCTTCTGAGATGATGGATGAATGTGGTCAGCCCTACAGACAGGTTTGTGGTGGTGTGACGTGGGTAATGCTATTCGTACCTCCGTGACTTAGTTCACAGGTGTCCACCGGGTAACGCTAAAATGAGTAGCAGCTTCCGCCCTTGTTGTGACGGGTCCAGTCACCCAGTGCCTCCACCATTTGAAAAAAAAATGTTTAAACTTATATGCTTCAACATGTTTTGTTGTTGCTTCTGATGGCACTTGGTAACGCCAAGCTTGCCCTTGTGAGACTAGGCGAATGAAGTCAGAGAGTGAGAGAGCGTCTTTCGTTTTTAAATAGAACACCTTCATAGGAAGGTGATAGTACGACTTTTGGCTCATAGATGGCAGCACCATCTGAATCTTTAAATTTAGAGATTGGAACCAGTGAAGACCCAAAGCCTGGCTCCAACCTCCCCTAGAAATATTAATTTGTAATTGGATCATGGAGGACATTACGACCCGCCATATTTTACTTGCCCCAGTCGCCATTAGTGAACACGACGGGTTTTTGGCTAAGCCGGGGGATTCAAATTCACCACCTTTTGGAAACGAGAACGACGCCCTAACCAACCAGGCCACCACGGCCTCAACTTAGATTATTACTCCTGGTTTAGGTTCCTAATCAGTAACTATTTGTTGGTAGAATTGAAAATAAACTATGGATCAAAACACTAAGAACCTTCTAAGGGTATGTACTTTTTAATACCCTCAACACTGGAGTGAATTCCTGTGTTCCGGTTGGATATTTCTCAAATTAGCAAGCCTAGTTGAGTGTCATTGTAATATTTACGTTCATAATTACATCAGGTAATGTTTTCCTCAATCGATGAGGTTAGAATGATTGATTATAACGCCGACATTTGTCTGTGGAAAAAAACTACGAAGAAATAAGGCTGTGTTCAACATTCTTGGTCAACAAACATTTTCAACAGTAAGCTTCATGCAATCCAACGCAAAAACATTAAAAGAGAATTGAATTGTTATATTTTCCGTCTTCAATTTCAGTAAAATATTTTAAATAAAATATAAAATTTCCCTTTAAAAAGTAATATAAACATACATAAATTAAATAAAGTGTGGTGTTGATCTCCAAATAAGCACAAAGTTTATTCTTATCCAAATGAACAAAAGGAAAGTAAGTGACATGTCGCTCGCTTCTTCTGATACAAACACGAATATATTTATTTTTCTGAAACGACATTTATCCTTTTATTTAAGTTGGCTCCTTGTTAAGCATGACATCCAGTATCCGCTTGTTAAAGTGAAGACGATACAGCCGAGCTTATTTTAAGGGTTAGTCTTTTGTTCAAAATGGCATCTCTGAAATTGCTACTACCTCGATACGTATTATTTAAAATTTTCTCGTATTATTAAAGTCAGTGAACTTTTGTTTATCAGAATCTTAGTTATCGTGCAGGATTTCCTTTTCAAGTACTATTGCTCTTTGAACTTGCCAATATTTGCCGATATTGTTTTCCTATTTATTCTAGGCACCTTTTCTATTATTTGTTAGTAAGAGTTTCTTTGCAGACCTTTTACTTTTTTAAGCTTTGACTGCTTATTATACTCAATGAAATCCATCTTTGTTTCTTTTTACAAGTTTTTATGCCGATTTTAATATTTGAGACGAATTATTCAAAAGTCAGTAATGGTATTCTGAGTTAATTTTATTTAGAATTGGTTTTAAATGCTTAAAAATTTGGCGAGCAATATTTGTTGATACAGGCTTCTAACACAACATTTCACAATCAACATTCACATCACACAACATAACACAACATCACACATTTCGCCAATTTGTATTAAATCGAGTGAGGATAGCACTTAAAGTAATGAAATTTTGGAAATTGAAACAAGAAGAGATTAATTGGATACAGAGAAAGTTTAATCGCTTAGTTATTCTGAGCTTTATGCTGTCCGGGGTAACAGGGATCGAACCGGTGACCTGCCAGATAATTGAATGAAGATTTCCTTATCAAGCTTATTCTCTAAAAATTATTTCTATCATATACATAAACTTACATTCATTGGAATTCATGTCTCATTGATATTATTTTTTAATCAAGTAGAAATGATTTTTCGCTGGTGGAGTAACCTTCCACATTCAGAAACGGCTGAGTCTGTTTATCAATCAGCCGTCATTTTTGCCCATGAGTACTAATTAGTCCATGACCTAAAGTTTTACAATAGATTTCGAACCACCCAAAACATCTAAACCAATCAGGGGACTCGAACTCATGAACTGCTCAACCAAATGCCAGCGGGATAATCGTTTGTCAACTCAGTGGCTGTCACTTAAGTAAACTCGGTTTTTCTTTTTAGTCGGAAATTTTTATTTCACTGTGTATCATACGATTTCACAGTTTAAAGAAAAAGGAAAACATGGTTATAGAAATATTTTTTTTTAAATGATAAATGTATTTTGTTGATAATGCTTTGAAATTTTATACTTTTTATTCTATATATTACATTAGGTAAATAACACTTCTAGAATTGTTTTTAAATTTTTTAAGTAGTGCTTTTATGAATCAAATCCACATCAGCATAAACATCACAATTGACAAATATTAAAAAGTTTACTCCTCTGCGCAAATAATACCAATTTCAGATGATATTCTACATTTTAGATTTGCCCATGACATCCATAGGCGTATTTTTTAAAACCTATGAGAATTACGTTTATTGCTTTCTCAACATGTTGGTCTTCAGCTGAGTCAAGTATCGAACTTGCAACCCTTCTGAAACGGAAATGATCCTTTTCCATAATCGATTGTGAGTTTTTGAAAAATTATTATGATATTATAATTAAATAATAGTTGAGCTCGTAAATAATATGGATACTAAGTAACCTAGTAGAAATAAACATTATTAGTTATTTTATCTTATGCTATTATTCTTATAAAATTCTTATATCCAATGCTCTGCAGTTGCTTGAATTACTTTTTAGATAACGGCTCCGACTCGCAGTGAATTTAAATACAGTGGAATTTTCTCCCTGTGAATAACAACTATGAGGAGCGTAGACTTGGCGTAAATAATGGCATAAGACTATCAATTTAAAACTAGAAAAAAATAACACCAAAAGTTCGCCAATATTGCTTTTCGTATAAAAATAAATTTGCATTTTTAGCCTTCTTTTCCAAAGTTCTCTGGTGAATATCTTGCCGACATGTAATTACAACTCCATGGGACGATGAGCATGAAGGAGCCCTTTTCGCACTCTTCCTTCTTCCCCTTAGAAACTCCTGGGCCGCGCACCCCTTAATTAGCTCGGAGTAATAACTCCCGGAGAAAACCCCCTTTCTTCCCCCAACGTCTGCCGGGAATGTCCCCCTCCCCCTGGCCTGAAAACAATTGCTTGCAGAATATATTGTGTCCAATGAATTTGAAAAGAGGTGCGTTAGTCTCGATGAACTAATGACGACGTTTGACTCCTGGCCCCGTCCAGGAGGGGTGGGGTGGGGGACCAGATCTGCATTGCAGATCCCGTCATTGGATTAACTTTTATGAAAATATTGGTTTTGTAGTGCTGGATATCTCGGTGTCGCAGAAATCTGATGCAATAGTATGATTTCTATAATTACTTCAGTACAATTTTATGCAGTTTTTTTAATTTGTCTGAAAACAGTCTTCAGTGTACTTCCTTGGTAATAAAAAATGTATTCATCTGAAGCGAATTTCAAATTGCACATTGTGTTTGCACTTTAAAAGCCGTGGCCTCCTAACAGCATTTTACAGTGGATGAGAAATACGTCAATCATATTTCATTATAAATATGGTTATACCAAAAAAATTTCTCTGTATCAAAACAACTATATAAGGAAAGCCGAAAGCATGTCACTGTTGCGTGCAAAAACAATACATTTTTAACAATAGGCAAATAAATAGTATCGTTATTGTTTTGAAAAAAATAGTTACATTATTGGAAAGTAAAATATAGGGATATCCGATGTTATTCCAATTTAGTTACCACTAGGGGGAAATTTTAAAAAAAGGGAAAGAACCACATTACTCCTTTCTTAAAGCGAGCATGGTTCCTGAATGGTGTGCATCGTTGCATAAGCAACTTTACAATGATTTCCAACAAGTGTTAATTGCAAATGCTATAAAAATTTAAAAAAAAATGTAGCCTATATTTTAAATGAGCCAAATACCATTACCTTAATAGAGTAGATGCTCGTTTTTACGAACTCGTACAAATCTGTAAAACAGGTAAAAAAGTTCGTAAAATAGAAAAATAATGTATTAAATTATTAAGATGTAATTTTTTTTATCAAACTACTTTTTTCTTTATAAATGAAATGCTATTAGAAAAAATTATTTAGAATGTACTATAAGAAACACATGCAAAATAAGATATTCATGCTTATACACTACACAGCTTCTTCAGTATTGTTTCTTTTTTCAGATTTTTAGATTTTTTAAAACTGTTAGGAGGCTGTTCTTTAAAATTCCGTATTTTTCTGGCAGTTTTTGTCTCATTTAATAATACTTTTTCTGATATCATGATACAGTAAAAGATTTCCTTTTGTTTCATGCTCCCATTCTCGATTCATTCCTGAGGAAAAAAATTGTGATTATACGTAATAAACATTTTATTAACATCTATTAATGTATTTCATTGTATGCTTTATTTTGATAAGCATACAATATGTTTGCAAACCATAAAACAGATGAAATATATAATTAGAGAAGCTTTCCTACGCTTTGAAAATTTTCTGAATTATTGTTTAGTTTAGTTTTTAATTTTGATTTTCAAATATTTCAAGCCACAGAGATCACACTCGATGCCATGTCTTTTGCGTACTCGGAACAATCAATTTTTTACTCACAAAATGTTCTTCAAAGTCTTTTTGAATCCAAATTGACCGAGTCATCAGGCGAAAATGATGCAATGTTTCCAAAGCTATTTCAACAATGGTAAAACGACTTGTGCGATATGCTCATAGCTGGAATTTATTAAAAATGTCTTGAAACCATGGTTATCTGTGTCTCGTAACGATCAATGGTTTCCAAATACATTAATTTGAACAATTTTGGATCGAATGAGCTGAATTATTCTATTTTTCACTCATAATGAGCAACTGAATTGGTCCAAACAGTTTGTGTCATCGTGGACGTGACCAAATCAACATCAGAGAAAATGTCAAGTCATGGTTTTAGCGTTTGGAAAAAATCGATTTTGCAGTCGATCGTGGTTAAACGGCTCAACATCAAATGGTTCATGGATCTAAAGCAATATTCAATTCGATCAATCGTATATGTTTTCAGAAACCAAGAGACTGGTTTCTTGTTGGATATTGAGAAAGGATATTAAGAAAACGGAAAGACGAAATCATCACTGGAAAATTTCCTCCAAACTTGAGTTGTGAAGACGTGATAAGCTTTTTTTGAAGAGAATTTGAGAAGATATAACGGATTTTAAGAAAACATAAAATGACGCAAGGAAAGTTGGTGAGCCGAAAACTCAGGCAAGAAATCTGGAATCGAGGAAAGACACAGATAGAAGAAGATAGAGATTTCAGGAAATTTTGGAAGCAATATCGCTAAAGATTTTAAAATTTAACCTATAAACATTAATTAAAAGAGAAAACTTTCATGATTTTGAAAACATTTAATAAAATGTGACTTAGCCATGATTTCAACAGTAACGAAACAAACAACCATTTATGGTTAAAAGAAATATTACTTGAATACGAAAGTTTAAAGGCACATGGAAAAAAAAGCAATTGGTATAGTAAGTAATGCAATTTGTTTACTTCTATGTATTTCAGTAGTTTTCTTAGAGTAACATCTCATAGTTGCAAACAGTTTTATTCTATTTTCCAGAGAATAGTCTTTTTAGAACATCAATGTAATCGAATCTAGTCATTACTATCACAACGTTGCAAAAATCCTGGTACATAATGCTAGTTTGCAGTGGTATTTAATTTTATTACCATTCACAGTACAAACTTTCGCCCCTATCCTTTTTCAGTATCCAATATATTTTAACATAAATGTGGATTTTTAACTTTGCTGGTTGTTCTAAATTGATTCTAAATTGTATTCTAAATTGAACTTTCGAACAGTTTTAAGAAACGTTTGAACAAAATTCTAAAACAAATTCTCGAATAGTATTCTAAAAGAAATTTTCAAACATAATTACAAGAGATATTCAAACATGATTCTAAAATAACTTTCTTATTTTTATAAATGAAGAATATTCTATAAGATTCAAAGGTTACCAAAACTTCAGTCAAATTCAAACATCAGAATTTGCCTTGTCGTTGAATCGTCAGACGATTCACGAAAATATGCGTACATATCCTTAGAAAGAATTTGGCACTAGTACCAGATAAAAGAACTTAATTCAGATTTATCTCATACAAAAATGTTCTTACAAACACTCAAATTATAAATTAAAACAAGAGAGATCCACTGTTTAATAAATTATTTCAATCCTTTTGTTTCGTGTGTACAACAGGATTATAGAAAAAACTAAAAACGGCGAGTAAAATACATAATCAAATTGTGCTTATTAGATCCCTTTTTATTTCTGAGACAGACTAGATTCCAGATTATTTTTCTGCAAATAATTAATTGCAGTTCGGGGTAACCTTAATCTTTCTGATAGAAAAAAAATTAATTTCAAAGCCTATCGATCTTTTTATTCAAAGCCTGTCATTCTGTTGTTATTGGCAGCTGCAATAAATTGTTCACATCCTTTAGAAAAAGAATCACCTCATCGATTACTTATCGCCCTATAAAATTTGTTCGCCAACATTTATCGTCCTTTTTCATCGATTTCTTCTATATATTAATGACCTTCACTACCTCCGAAGAAATAAAATCATATTTCTTGGAATCTTTCCGCAGCACTTAAGGGTTCAATAATTTCAGATAAAAAGTTTTTCCTGCCCTTTCATGGGATGTAGATGTTGCCAATAACTTACAAAAGATCTTAATTAAGCGGAAAGCAAGTTGGAAACGTGTGCATAACAGATTATGGGATTTCAAAAAAAAAAAAGAATTTTTTTTTTCAAAGCACATTTTTTTTTAATTTAGATGCAAAGATTATTTTTAGGTTTTCTTAAATAAATGATAAACTCAAGTTATTTATGTAAGAAATTAATTTACATAAATGATAAAATATTTAATACAAATTACTTTGTTATAAATTATTCCAAAATTTATCAGTTCCACTTTGGAAATAACTAGGTTATTTGAGCGAGGCATTTTATTTTGATATTTATTTAATCAAATCTTGATTTTATTCAAGTGGAATATTAAATATCTTCAAATTTTAGATTAAATTGCACCAAAAATATCAAATTTTGGAGATAATGATCCATGTTTGCAATAATTATGTTTTGAATCAATTTCAAAACCCAAACACTTCTTAATTACTCCAGTTTCAAAGAGGTTCTAAATATTGAACCATGCTCTGTGTTTCGCGTCGATTGAGAGTCGTTAATACAATCTTTCGTTAATCTGCGCTTCAGGTCCCCTACTTTGCCAACTTGGCGATAAATGCACCAAGCGTGGTAAATCGGACGTTTTTATCTCTAATGAGCTCTTTATGGCAACCTCCAGAAGAAATAATTTGAAGCACTTTTTCGCGCATGCTCATTAATTAGTTTTTTCTTTTAGCATTTTAATTGGTCGTTAATTAGTTTCAATTTGAAATATCGGTCATTTTCAATGGTTGGTAATTAGTTAAAAATCGTATTCCATTATCGCCATGGCAACAGCGTTTTTGAAAACGCGCAAAGTATGGGACCCACAGCACACTTTCGCCAAGTTGGCAGAGTAGGGGACCTAAAGCACACTTTCACCCAATCTTTTAAAAATCACAAGACTATTCGTAACAATTTCTACGAAGAGACAGAGAATTCTAGCTCAATTGCACAGCTCCAATTCAGTTACAACAGCAGGAAACAGCTTCCTAACACAAAGGTCTCTAATACCTCAGACAGATAACAGCTTCTATGCTCATGACTAGCATTCAAGACTGATCGATTTCACTAATAATCACAATCACTCTATGCCAGAGGTATTTATAACTGACTTGACGTGAAAATCTAAGAGTTTCACCAGAGAGTTTTCTAATAAGTTCCAGGCTATCTCGATTAGTATTGGTATTAGAGCTTAACTCCTAACTCTTAAGTCAACAGGACTTGGGAACAACAAGAAAATTTCCAGATCCTAATATATTAGTTGGAAAATATCTTTTTTAAATGGTAAAGTTGTATTTTGATCCACTATAGTGGTTTACCTGACTTTTGGAATATCAATTCGATACATCAATTTACAATTCTTTGAAAAGACACTATGACCTGATTGGTTAGGGTGTCGTTACCAGATAGTATTTATTTCGAATCCCGATTTATCCGTCGTGTTCACTAATGGCGACTGGGGAACGTAAAATATGTCGGATGTCCTCCATGTTTCCATTCCAAATTAATACCTCTGGGGGTGTTTGAAACCAGGCCATGAGTCTTCTCTGGTTTCCATCTCTAAAGTGGAAGACCCAGATGGTGCTGCCATCTATGAAACAAAGTCGTACTTTCACCTTCGTATAAGGATACTCTGCTCAAAAACGGAAAACGCTCTTTCTGACTACATTCGCCCAGTCCCTGACGAACGGGCTTGGCTTAGCTTCGCCAAGTGTCATAAGTAACAACAACAACAAAAAGTGGATGTTGCTCATCTGTTATATTATTATACGTTTGTCGAGGTGGGTGTTTAGAAAATTTCCTGGCTTTAATAATAGCACGCGAATACTGACGACTATCAATGAAAAAAATCCTTGCAGAAAGTAATTTACGGTTTACAACAGCTCTAGACCATTAGCCTATTTATTACACAATATGGAAATATGAAAACTTTAAGACGGCTTTTGTGCAAAGATATATTTAAAAAAATCATGATTTTAAAAAATTTACTAAGTTCATTGAAAGTAAAAATATTTTCATAATAAACTACTTCATCTTATTCTTAAGCGCTACAGTCTGTTACAAGTTAAGGCAGTCGCGGCCCGTTTGGTTAGTGCGTCGTTCTCATGACCAAAGGGTGGTGAGTTCGAATCCCGGCTAAGCCGAAGATCCGTCGTGTTCACTAATGGTGACTGGGGCACGTTAAATCTGTCGGGTCGCAATGTCCTCCATGTTCCCATTCCAAATTAATACCTCTTGGGGTGGTTGGAGCCAGGCTTTCGGTCTTCTCTGGTTTCAATCTCTAAATTGGAAGATTCAAATGATGCTACCATCTATGAGCCAAAAGTGGTACTTCCACCTTCATATAAGGGTGCTCTAATCAAAAACAGAAGACGCTCTGTCTCTGACTTCATTCGCCAGTGTCATCAGGAACAACAGGTTAAGGCTCCAAGTTTCTTCTATTTGGCTCTTCCAGTGCTACAGCTTTCCATCGGTTCACCTCCAGCAGTTTAAGGTCCATATTTCCACATTATCTAACCATTTAGTAGGGGTTTTTCCTTCTATTCTTGAATTTTTTTAAGAATCATTACATCTATAAATATGACCCAACCGTATAATATGGGAAGCTCTTACTATTTTTAAAATATGTAAGAATCTTCATATTTTTTATAGATTTCATGGTCACATATAGTTCGCTATATGTTATTTAAACAAACTGGTAAACACTTTTTATAATGACCACATTTGTTTTTTTCTGATCTTTTAGCCAATTGGTCAGAGCTTTTCCTTTCGGTTTAAAGTTCATTGATTGAAGTAATACACCAAAAAATCAATTTTTATGTGTAGGTCCATTTTAAACGTTGAAATCTATTTTAAAGGTTCAAGTCTAATTTATATCTGACCGCTATATTTAAAAATTATCGTTGATAAAAAAAAAACCACTGGTGTTTATTCATTTAAAATCTTGTCATTTCATTAAAAGAATTGGAAAAAATAAAAGAAATTGAAAAGTTTACTTAAGCAACTTCTAAAGTACTTCGAATAAATAATAGGAATAAACAAAAGAAATGTTGACTCGTTCAATTTATTTTAATGAGTCGTAATATAAATTTCACCATTTTATCCACACTACTTGGCTTATTATATTTACAAAAAAGTTTTTTGTCACATTAAGTTAAACGAATAGAAAGCAATTTGATTTTACCTTTTACATTAAAACAAGAGGAAATTTTTTTTTCTTCAAGAAAAATTAAATGCTGTAATTTAAGAAACAGGGTGACACAAAATTACTTTTATAAACTTAAATCTGGCTGATTTTAATAGGGCGGAAAGAGTAAATAAGTTACTCATTCCGAGTTTTTAACTAAACAGAAAAGTTAACTTGAGATAGAAAGAGAGTTTTTCAATGAATTGCTCTTTACTGGTTAATTTATAAAGAAAAATATTAGAACCCCCTAAACTTTTAGGTTTGGAAAAAGTAAGAATGTGAAATTGAGTATTGTTAGCCGAATATGTTTTTTGAAACTTAAAAATCTACTAAAACTTGTTAAGGAACTAATTAAAAGTTTTAGTTAAAAATTAAAATAATATTGTGTTTGAAATCTTGTCTCACACAAAAAAAATAATTTGATATTTTAATTGATGTTATTTTTAAAACACGTAAGAAACTCTCTTATCTTATTAATTTAATTTTTATTTATAAATTTAAAATATTAACTTAATTTTTTTTTGGTATTTTTTCGAGAAGAATGGATTAATCCTTGTTTAGATGATGTACCTAGAATAAGTTACAACTGATACACACAAATCTAAACTCGCAGCTGCATGTATTTGTGTCCATCGGTGTCCACTATGATTTTCAGTTCAACAGCTTGGAAGTTTGACTCAGAAGTAGAGACGTGTAGTCGTTCGCAATGAATTTCTTACCATAGTTTCAATGAATTAGATCTAGCGTACAAAAAGTTACGATTAATAATCAAATAAGCAATAAAAGTTGTTGATGTTTCAAAATGCATGGGGAAAAGGACCATTCGGGACTTTATGAATTATACAGAGAGTCAGACATAATAAAACTTATTTCAGTCCAAAGACAGAAATAGGTAGGGCATTTGATCAGGATGGATGATGATCGAATCACGAAATTGACCCTAAACCAACAGAAGAAAAGGGAAGGACTGAGGAATCAGTGAATCGATTGCTTCGAAAAAAATCTGAAGATTCTTCATACAAAAAAGTGGAAGAGTCTACCAAAGCCTGGAAATCTGCTCTGCGGAAGACAATAGTCCACCCTGGGCTGACGCGCAACTGAAGAAAGAAGGAGACTTCAAAATATAGGTCACTGAATATTTTGCTGACCAAATTGGTTGCATTTTCAAATGCTAACAAATCTATAGAATATTACTATTCAGAATGCTTTTGTTTATTTGTAATTTAACTGACCACACTAAAACCACTGACAGTTGAAAATCGTTGGTAAGTTTCATTATATCCTCTGTTTATTTGCTGAGTTTGTAATTCTTACAGTAGATTATGCCTTTTATTAACGTGCCACAAGAATGGTTAACTTAGAAAATTCCCAAGAATTAAGTTTGACAGACAACTCGCAAGAAATTAAAATGTAATATTAATAGCTCTTAAGAATTTACCATGGTATTGTAAGACTGCGATTTTCGAAACTGAATGCCCCAATTTCAATTTCAGCCGCTGTTAGCAATGGAAGATGGGTGTGCTTTTGAATTCTACATTCATTCCTTTTCAGAGTGTCACTCTTGCATATGGTCCAACATAAATGGAATGTGATTCAACAAATGCACTGTAGATATAAAAGCGATTTAAAATAATATTCAATTGTTAGATTGTTCCCTGTAGGAGAAGTCAAAACATTCTTCTATTTAGAATCAAATCCAATTACTTATGAATAACGAAATATGGGGATTGAAATTCCACACTACTATAATGGGGGGTTATTGAAAACAACGAATATTTAAGATGCAAAATAGCTCTTATTTAACTTCCTCTTGTTATTTTTGGTATTTAACTTGCTGCAGTTAGAAAATGGCGCTGTATATTCAAAAATAATGTTTTGTCTTTGATATATATATATATATATATATATATATATATATAT
>JAPDSC010152088.1:705275-718955 GCA_026290005.1 Latrodectus geometricus
ATATATATATATATATATATATATATATATATATATAACAAGAGACACTATCGGTGAAAATGTGCTTTAGATGCCCTGTTTTGGCGCGTTTTTAAGAACCCCGATGCCATGGCAAAAATTCTACCGCTATTTCAAGTGTAACATAATTAGCGACTAATGAAAAAATTAAAACAAAAGAATAATTAATGAGCATGTGCGAAAAATTGCTTGAAATTCGCGAGTTGGTGAAGAAAAGGACCTCAACAGCAATTTAACCGAGAATATCTATTAATATTTATTAAAAGAGGCATTTGAAAATAATTCTGTCCACTGCTAATAAAATGTTTTTGCTTAAACTTTTAAATAAAATTGTGTATACTTATATTCTCATTTTATTAAAAAATAAAAATTTTAAAATCCATCTTTCCAATATAGAATCGCAACTCAACAATCTAACAGTTTAAGAATTCGGAAAAACAAGTGTCTTTTCACAAATAACTGCTACTCTTTTTAGTAAATATATAAAATTAAAGAAGTATTTCCAACATTATACACAACAATTTTATTCAATATTTTACGTCAAAAATCAAAAGTCAACTTTTCTTGTAATTCTAACCGAAGTGAAAAACATTTTTATTACGTTGGCATTTTTTCATTCCTTTCTGACAGTTACTTCTGAAATTCTTGAGACGCTTTACCGTGTTATCGATTCTCTCGTCTGGGTCTCTTGGGGGGTTCGGGTAACTGAGGTTATTAGTTTCCGAATCCACACTTTTGGCGGAGATAAACTGATTTTGAGAAGTTCCGTAAATCTTTTCTACCCGAATAATTTTTCTATCGGATTTACTGATAACAGTCACCGAAAAAATATTTTATTTGTACTGATGTTTCACATCTATTGATATATCTTAGCATTTATACATGGACAAATAAATATAAATATAGTACTACTAAAATCCGAAAATAGTAACTTTAATGATTTCCTAATTATCCTGCAGTTTAAATAAATAATCCATTAAAAGGCAATGAAATTATTTCATTGCTAATTACCAAGTTATTTTGAAAAAATGTTTAAATTATCTGTCCATAAGCTACTAGGAAATAATCAAAGAGAAATAAAAATTTTTGGAGCAACTGCAACATTCCTGTGGGGTTAAAATAATAAATTATTTATTTGGTTTTCCGTAATCTAAACGATCAAGTAATGTAAGGAAACAATCAATAAATCAGTTAATAGTTTCAATTGAAAAACTATAATATAAAGTTTCAAATATTTAAAAATGTTAAGACGCACAACTAAGGAAATAAAAAAAAGTATAGCATTAAATTTTTTGTCAATGTCTAAAAAATATTCAAGTTAGTGTAATAAAACAGTTACGAAATCACATAATTTTTCAACAAATTTACATTGATAAAAAATCAACTTTTCAACAAATATATATAAATATATATATAAACACACAGTGTTTAAAGTAGATCTTTCACCATCAAAAAATATGTAAGCGTAAGCTTGGAACTTCAACATTTGGACAACATTTGCAACAAACGAAATTACAAACATTTGGACACAATACTAACATTCGCCTGCCAGTTTGGCAGATAGATAGATAGTTAGACAATTGAAGTAAAACAGCTGTAAATCATTTCGTACAACCTGAATAATTTACGAGATAAAAGAAGTATTGACCAAAAGGAAATCTATTATTTAAAAGGAATGTTTTGCATGGAAAATTTTTCTAAAAGAAAAGAAACTGAGGTTTACCCTTAAAATTATCGAGGCGGAAGAGCTATACGTAATAACTATGTCACAAAGTATGACATAATTTTTCATTTTTTATGTTTATTTATTTATTTATATATAACGTGCAATAGTATTAGGTTGGATAAAAATAAATCCATTATTTTTACGTGAACTTTATGTAACTTCTTTCAGATTCGTTTTGTAAAAAAGGTTTAAAACAGTTTTCATGTATATTTCTAGCTTGACGATTCTGTATCCATGCGAGGTGCATTCTTAACATCAAAAATACCCGAACGGAATCGACGAAACCAAAATTATACGTAACTGGTGTTACAGTCTTATATAGGACGATAAACACCTTTCACAATTTTAGCCACCCGGCTAGCATTTTCGCCATTATAAAAGAAAAACTAAAAAGTATCGAATTTTCTGTTTATTGTCTTCTATTTTTAAGACCTTGTACTCATAACTGAATTCATCAAACAAAAACCACAAGAGAATATTTTAGTGTCAATTGTCTCTTTTCCAATGAGCATAAATTTGAAATTGTTTGATAGATACCTCACGAAATATTGTTCACTATAGACATCTACCGAAAAAATAATGGATTACTTTTTCCTCAAACTAATAATATGCTGAAACAATTTAAGAACACGGGAGTATTTATGTCTTAAACAGAAAAATTTTTAAATCTAAAATGTGTGATTGCAAATTAAAGATATAAATCTGTATAAAGTATTAAATCTGAAGAAATAAGGAATGATAATTAAGTCATTTCATTATTCATCGTTAGAGGTGTCGCTTCCTCCAATGAATGTCATTCATTGGAGGAAGCGGTGCATTCATTAAGTTGTATTTTTTATAATTTTAAATAATATTTCATTTTTTTATATCTTAATAATAATATTCCGAAATATAGCTTAATTTGAACATCGAAATAATGTAAAAATTAGGATAATAATAATGTAAAGATATCATGCATAAGATTTACAGAAACATTTTCAATGATTTTATCACAGCTTCAAACCGGAACAGGACGGAATACCGGGAAAAAGCGCTATTTCGGTTACAACGAAAACTGGAACTGAACCGTAATAAATATCTGTTTATTTCGGTTCGATATACCTCCTTCAGTCTTATTGTTACTGTAAGCAACTTATCAATAGTTTCTAATCTAATGTAAACTATATACTTATCATCATCACATGCTCATTGCTTTATATTTATCTGTTTTGATGTTCACAAGTACATTTCTGTTTCGCATGAAATTACTTGTAGAAGGCAGATATTACTCAACTGAATAAATTAGAAGTACAAATTACTTTTTTAAGAAAATTATTAGTCTAAATTGTGTTTTTTATTACATCTCAGCATGCGATTCTCCACGGATATTAGTATAAACCAAGAGTAGGCTTTAAAGGAACTGCGATTGACAGGTTGACCCCCAAGTCATTTTGGTATGATAACCGACGCTAATTTTATGATCAACATACCCAAAAAATACACTTTTTTAACCCTCGATCATCATTGAAAGTGATCTAGGGACAAATAAAAAAATTTAAAGTAATTTGTAACATAGAAATGTCTGCCCACTCCTGATAAAGATCATATAAAACAAATCAAGTTATGACCAGCAGTATGCAGTGTGGCAGTTCCTTAAGATCGAAACAGTGATAAATTCGTAATAATAGGTTTGTCTGTCAAATAAATCAGGAATCAAGTGACAGTTGATATTAACTTTAAGATAGTAAGTACAATAATCAACTAAAAGTAAATAATTAAGTAAAGAATTAATTAAAAATCACGTGCATCTATTTACCGATTTTATTTTGCGCCTGTGTATGAAGACCACCCTTTTCACCAAGTCCTCATAGGGGCTTAATGACAAGTTTTAGATTCTAGAAAATATAATAAATAAACTTATATTAAAACTTTATTGAAATATGCAAAGTTTTCAGATAATCTCTAGCGGAGATTGATTTCGATTATTATTTTGCAGACTGTAAATGGGTGAAACAAAAATTAATTGTTGTCACCCACCTAACGGAAGCAATTTTGAAGCTAGTAGTAAAATCGCCTAGAGAATCAACTTTAAGGGATCTTTATGGAATCTCGCCTAAAGAATAAAGTTAAAAGGAGATGTTATAAACAATCAGTTATTTAAGAAGGAATTGTGAATAGAAAGAGATAATTTAGTAGCAGCAGTATATTTAGACCATCATCAAATCTTACTTTTTATGTCACACCAAGTACAGGCTGTGCAACATTTTAAGAATATTTCAAACAAATTACAATCTTGAGAAAATGTATTTCAATCGTATACTAGGAAACACAATCTTCCATTAAAGTGATGAAAATGAAGACAATTTAGTGATTTTTTAAAAAGTAAAGTGGCAATAGCTTCAACCGAGAGATTGACCTTGAGTTCATTTTAAATAATTTTGTCAAAGTAAAGAGGCCTGATTTTAATCATACTATTTTAATTTTCTGGAACGAGTATAAAATTACACTACTGGCCATTAAAATTGCTTCACCAGGAAGAAATGCAGATAACAAAATGATATTTATTGGACAAATATATTATACTAGAAATAACAAGTGATAAAATTTTCAAAACATTTGGCTGGATAGATCCTGAGAAATCAGTACCCAGAACAACCACCTCTGGCAGCAATAACAACAGTTATACGCCTGGGCATTGAGCCAAACAGAGATTGGATTGCATGTACAGGTACAGATGCCCATGCAGCTTCAACACGATGCCACAGTTCATCAACCGTAGTGACTGGCATTTGGTGACGAGCCAGGCGCTCGGCAACCATTGACCAGACGTTTTCTATTGGTGAAAGATCTGGAGAACGTGCTGGCCAGGGCAACAGCCGAACATGTTCTGTATCAAGAAAAGTCCGTACAATACCGGCAACATGCGGTCGGGCATTATCCTGCTGAAACGTAGGGTTTCACGGGGCTCGAATAAAGAGTTGAGCCACGGGTCGTAACACATCAGAAATGTAATGTGCACTGTTCAAAGCACCGTCAATGCAAACTAGAGGTAACCGAGACGTGTATCCAATGGCACCCCATACCATCACGCTAGGTGATGGGCCAGTATGACGATGACGAATGCACGCTGCCAGTGTGCGTTCACCATGATGCCGCCAAAAACGTATGCGACCATCATGATGCTGTACACAGAACCTGGATTCATCTGAAAAGATGACGTCTTGCCATTCGTGCGCCCAGGTTCGTCATGGATCGCACCATTGAAGGCGCTCTTGTCTATAACGCAGCGTCAAGGGAAGCCGCAGCCATGGTCTCCGAGCTGAGACTCCATGCTGCTGCAAACCTCGTCGAACTGTTCGTGCAGGCATTTGTTGTCTTCCAAACGACCCCGTTTCTTGACTCACGGCTCGTGACGTGATTGCACGATCCATTACGGCCATGCGGATAATATGCCTGTCTTCTTGGCTGCTAGTGATAGGTGGCCGTTGAGATCCCGCATGGCGTTCCGTATTACCGTCCTAAACCCATCGATTCCATATTCTGCTAACAGTCATTGGATCTCGACCGACGCGAGCAGCAATACTGCGATAAGATAAACCGCAATCCCGGTACGCTACAATTCGACCTTTATCAAAGTAACAAACGTGCTGGTACGCATTTCTCCTTCTTACACGAGGCATCACAAAAACTTTTCACTAGGCAACAACGTTCAAATGCAATTTGTGTATGAGGAACCGGCTGAACAATTTCCTCATTTAAACACAATGTAAGTGTCGCTACTGGCGCCTGCTTTGTCTGAATGCGCTGAAAAGCTAATCACAGTACCTTCTTCCTTTCGTATAAATTTCACGTCTGTAGCATGTCGCCTACTTGGTGTAGCTCATTCAATGGCCAGTAGTGTACTTACTCCCTCGCACTTGTGTATTACAATGGTGATTCTGCACAAGTTAATGTTATAAGGGCGTGTTTAGAGGTTTGAAATGGATTTTGAGAAATAACAGAAAAAGTCACAGTACAACCATGTTAGAAAATACATTAATAATTAAAGACAATTTTCATAGGATTCACATGTAAAAAATATTATCTATTTTTAGATCAAATACAGATTTGTGGCGCAATCAAAGATAATACACATAATCGATATAATCATCCAGGAATGTAGTTTTCAAAAGTAATTTTGATAATGAATAACAATGTCAATGTTCCCCGTTCTCTGCTTATCGCTCCTACTGTATACAATGTTTAATTGTATCTATTTACATATTGTACCAATGAAAGAAAGAAGAAAACCTTCTTAATTTTGTTATCATATTTCAGTTCAAATAAGAATATATATAAAAAATTATTCATTCAGAACTGAACCGCAAACTATTATTTCTTGCGGAAAGAAAACTGGAACTGAACGGATACATTTTTTTAATTGAAGTGAAACAAAAAAAAATGACGGTTTTTTATAATTAACGAATTATTTTACTTCTGCAGATTTTCCAGCAACTGTAAATTGTAACTGACAGAACGATTCAAAAGTCAAAAAATTTCGATTTAAATTATATGCTAGCAATCCAAGAATGTTTTTCAACCCTCCATAATTTCAAAAACGTAATTGCAAGTAATCTTTTTAATTATATATTTTTTAAATTTCTAAATGCATAATTCAAGAGAATTTTTTCAACCACTGTAATGAATATTCTTTCCTTCTCTAAGTGTATTGTTGATTGTAATTATTTTCGTTTATTTTTATATGTCATCTTGATTTTATGTATTCGTCTTTTATATTCTTAGATTATTTGTACTTTTTCTACTTATAAATCTTATTAAAATATTGTAATAAAATGCTAAAAATGTATTTTTAATTAATTACGTATTTGAAACACTACTTACTTTTTGAAATTTATATTCGCATTTATTCATTTTATTGTGATGAATTTGATATTTTCACATTTTTTTTCTTTTATTTATTAGTTTTTTACTTATGTTTCATTATTTGACAGCGTTAATTAATTTATGTAGCTGCTTATAGCCATTTTCTATAGAAAAATATATTTATCACATGACCTACCAAAATGAATCTATGATATCTTATCTCTTTATTATATGAAATTTACTTTTCTTTCATTGTTTATAATTTATCTTTTCTCTTTCTAGAACGCAGACGGGTGGCTACTTCCTGACTATGACCAAGTGAGTAAATTTTTAAATACTAAAAGGACAACTTTCAACTATGAGGAAATATCTTTGCATATTTAGTTTTAATCTACAACACCTCCTCTAGGAGGTGTTGCAATCTATCGAGGATAATTCTGAATTGTTTTTACAAATTAAAAGGGGTGATAGTAACCATCTAGACGGTCAATAATTACATAAAAATATAGGTTTCATGTCTAAAAGGGGCAAGAAGGAGAAATATTCGAATTCCCAACCGAATTTAAGGGTAAAAATTTACTGTACGGTCACTCTTGTCCACTTTTTCAAAAAGTCACCAAAAATCACGCCATTTTGCACAAGCGAAGTTGGAATCGATCAAGATAGGTTGCAATTGGTCGGAATTCCTCATCTTCGATTGGTCAGAATTGGTTGGGTTGCCAGAAAATGTTATTTATCTCCAAATGTAAAAAAATCTCGCTAAGGGTGACCGTAGTAAATTTCAGCCGAATTTAAGATAGTGTTGAGAAGGCATATGAACGATATCAAAGTTGTTCAGATTTATTATTTTATGAGTTCGATAAATACCAACTCCGAGTAACATTCCGTAGTTGTACCGGCGAAGGAACAATTGGCACTTTATCTCAAAGATTCCTGGTATTCTGCTAATTTTATTCACGGCAATAAGGAATCTCTCCTAAATTTCTTTAACTGAATGCAGCGGCAATCGTACATAAAGCACCACAGAAAAAAAGTTGAGATACGGTGAGAGAAAAGGCCATGACACAGGTACACCACTTCCGTTCCTTCGTGATTAATAATATTCAAGAAGACCAAGATGGAAAATTGTGTTGGGGCTCCATCGTGTGTAAGCAACATGTCTCTCCGGACGAACAGCGGAACAGCCTGCAATAAATTGGGAATAACTTGTTCCCAGTATGATGGTGTGATGTAAAGATCTACCAGGATGCCTGTCCAGATATTCATGGAAATGTTTTGCTGGTTACGAGGGGTAGTTCAGTTGATATTGCTTTCAAAACCACAAGCGTGTTGATTACACATGCCTTCTTTGCTGAAAATTGTTCAATCACTAATACTGGAAATTATGGATCGATATTCTTGATCCCCAAAATCCATTGCTAATAGTCTTCCCAGCAGGTATAGTCATTTGTGTGTAAAGACTTCACTTTTTTGTGTAGAAGTGCATGTATTCTTCGTATAAACATTTTAATATCAGTAATAACATTTTAAGCATCAACTTTTAAACAACATTATTTTTAAAACCTCATGAGAAAGAAAACGTGCATATGTTAATGTTTCGTTATTTAATATGCCGTGATTCGAAAAATCTCAGGACCAGTAATCTCACTCAACCATTCTTTCATAGAGAGATGCTGCCATTACTTTTAGTATGATAATATCGAGTGCTATTTCCTACAATACCTTATCATCGTTAATAATCCTGCATAAAACTTTGAATATATATTCATTGAAGATATATTCATTCAAACCAATAGCCAATAACATTATTATTTTAAGTATGTTGTCCGTGGGCTAGTTTCTAAAAAGATATTGTTGGGCCCAATATTGCTTAAATATGAATGGATTAAGTTTCATTAATATTCCTTGAGCAGCATTAACACCAGATATTTCACCAAACAAAAATGTCTGCGAAATAATAAGTCACCCTATTCGGGTACTCCAGAATGTCTCACAACTACAACAATAATTGACGAATGCGTCTATCATTCGTAATCCTTACTTAGACGCACACTTCGGATAACTACGTCACAACTTATTCAGTGCAGTATTGTCCGCCACTGATGTTGTTGTTACATAAGACACTTGTCGAAGTCAAGCCCACTCGTTAAGGGCGAATGAAGTCAGAAAGAGCGTCTTCCGTTTCTGAAAAAAGCATCCCTTACGAGAGTGGAAGTACGACTTTGGCTCATAGATGGCAGCACCATCTGGATCTTCCAACTTAGAGTTTGAGGCTAGAGAAGACCCAAGGCTAGGCTCCTAACACCCCCAGGGGCTTTAATTTGGAATGGAAACATGGAGGATATTGAGAGACTACTACATATATTACTTACCCCAGTCGCCATTAGTGAACACGATGGATTTATAGCGGGATTCGAACTCACAAACCCTCCGGTAACGAAAACGACGCCCTAACCAACCAGGCACCATTGATGTATTTCTGGCAATTTTAATCACTTTATTACTTGTACATAAGCTCTGCATGCACATAATTTATTGCCTAATAGACATCTATTTCATTCTGTTCATTTTTCCTGCTTTGCAAAAGAATGCAGTTTTTAACTCATATTCGGATAATGTGCTTTATAAAGACAATATACTGATATAATGTTTTCATTTACTACAAAAGCATGATAAAACAGAAGATGTCACCTAAATAAGCTGATTGTATAACAACAATAATAACAATATAATAATTTCTTATCCGTTCTAGAGAAAAGCTAAAATAGTGAGAAAACTCAGACTGAAAATCTAAAAATTTACAAAGAAAATGTTGTAGGACCAAGGAAAGTGAAATAGTTATTGACAATTGTGTAATCATATATATAAATTAATTATTTTTATCTCTTAATTTAAATACAATTTGAAATGTTTTAAATCAAATATTTAAATTAGTCTTTCACTAGAATACTTACAAATAATTACCTAAAAAACTTTATAAGAAACAATGTCACTCTTAAGTCGCTTTTTGTAGTTCAAAATTAAATTATTCATTCCCTTTTTTCTTAATTGGGCAGAAAACATTTTCTTGGGAAAAAAGAAAATCACAGATTTCTCTGCTTTAATTTAATCTCTTGGCTTAAAATTGAAAAAAAAATGTCAGCGAGATTTTATTTTTAAATCGAAAAAGTAATTTAAGCTCAAAATAGGGCGGTAATTAGTTCTCGATGCGTCTGGTTAAAGGCCAAAATGTAAATCTTTTTTTTTTTTTTTTTTTTTTTTTTTTGTGAGGAAGGCTTTATAAATAAATTTTTAATAGTTCTATTAAAAATTTGTATTGAAACGTGGATATTTGAAATTAAATAATTTATTAAATTAGGGAAATTATTTATGTTTTCCTTTACTTCCTGTTTTAAATGTGTCATCTTATTGTATTATTACAAAATCGAACATCAAAACTAATTAAAAGAATTCTAAATTTTAAATTATCCTACAATCTTTTTTTTATAAATGGGAGAATATAATTTATATTTTGATAATTTAAAATATTAAGTTTTTACATTATGCTTGTTACCAAAAAATCAAACAATTAAACTATGTTATAGTAATATAATGTATTAGATAATATTTTACTTTCTATAAGTATTGAAAATATTGTAAATTATATCTGGAAAATATTGAATATTTCCAAAATCATTATTGTAAAAAATAAATTTTTAAATTTTCGAATATTTAAAAATTTAAAACTAACATGCAAAATAAACTTTCATTGTTTTTCATTTAAAATACTTTACATTTATTCATTACCTTAAAAAATATTATTTTAAAAAATATCAATTGTCAAAGTACTAAATTTTTTTTAAATGCATCTTACCTGAGATGACTGTTGACATTTTGTGTTTTGCTTGGCACACGACTAAAATAATTTTCCAATTTTATCTAATGTAAAAATAATAGAATATTCATAATTATAATAAATAAATTATTCTAATGTAAAAATAATAATTAGAATAAATAGAAAGATGTGGTATTTTTATAACTTATATAAAATAATATTGAACTAGGATTTCATAAAAATGAGGATAACAGAAAAATTGAAATGAGCTTTTAATCAATTAAATGACAGTGCAAAAAAGCACAAAGAATATCAAACTCAAATCTATTCAAAAAATAAAAAGTGTTATGTTGAGATTAATGGGTAGAAAAACTAAGGTTTATTCCTGATTCACGAAATCGGGGATTTGTATTGTCCATATGCTTGACAACTTAAGGCACACCTCAAAATTCAAGAAAAATCATTTTTGAAGGTGTTTAGGCACTTGTCAGTCCATTTGACAGGCTTGTAATTATTTGAATTTGATTGGTAAAAAATTGGAAGAATGTGTTTGTAGAAACCATAATGGAAATCACTGAGGGAAGAATTATTTAAATTTTTATACCCGGAATGATTACACGTCGTTTAAAAATGAACTCAATCCTGCTAATCCTTGAAAGTAATCTAGAGTAATTGATTCTAAGGCTGAGATTTACTGTACGGTCACTCTTGGACTTTCCACATTTACACATTTAGCGATAAATAACATTTTCTGGCAACCCAACCAATTCCAAGCAATCGCAGATGAGGAATTCTAACCAATCAGGCAATATCTTCAATATTCTGCTTATTTTTAAACGCTTGTACAAAATGGTGAGATTTTTGGCTACTTTTTGAAAAAGTCGCCAAGGGTGACCGTACAGTAAATTTTTATCCACTCTGAGAATAACAAAGCACATTCTTTTTTTTTTCTAACAGCAAGCATTGGACTAACTTTTCTCCACAACAGTCCCAGAACTGGACATATTTTCGTCATAACAGAAGAAAGGACAAGGGAAGGCCCAGAGATAAAAAACATCCTTTCCCGAACTGGGATTCGTACATTAGTAGTTAAGGATTCAGGATAATAGTTAAGGATTCAGGAACGCTAGCCAATTAGCCATAGGTCGGTTACAATGCAAATTAAGTATGAATAAAGCAGCAAAATCCAATAACTTCCTAATGCCAGCAGAGATCCAGGTTAATGTTTTGAGTTTCACTTGAATTGTTCATGGATAACGGTGCGTTTATAGCTTCATAAAATCTACTCGGCAGAATAAGCTTTTATTTAGAGAATGTTATCATATCTGACAAACATAACCGAATAATCTGAAACCATACTAAAAAGTGGGGAAATGGTACGATAATTTATAATGCAATTTTTATTATTACACTGTCGATATAACTAGGGTAAGAAATTCAGTTTCTTTTGGAAATTAAAATATCATGTTCATTTTTTCAAGCTCTTCATTCGTCGCATAGTTGTAAATACTTGAATGAAAGAGTATTGTTTCCCCTGGAGCACTTCTGCAATGTTTTTAGTGTACAAAGGAGAAATAAACATGAACATAAAATCTGCTGTGCTACTTAAAAGTGTTCGCTTCCATATGAAGATGTACGAATTAGAATATTTTCAAAACGAAACAGTTCACGCTAAGACAAATTGCGCAATGACGTTAGCGAAATGCAACTGTAATATCTTTACGAGGAACCAACCGAATTCGTTCTTGAACAAAATATGACAAAGCTGATTATAGCTTAAATAACTCAGGTGTGTCGTGGTACCAACTGTTACTTATTTTAGGAAACATAAACAGTATTTCTTTCAAAACTTAACAAGAAAGTTTTCTAATGGAGAATATTTTTTATCAGATTATCCGCGGATTATATACAGGAAAATACGGTATTTAAGATTTAAAATTATATTTCATTAAATAAAGCATCTATATCTTGTTTATAAGCAATTTGCACCTAAAACTAAGATCTTACGCTTAATCAAGGACAAGAATCCCGGAACAATGGTAGATAATCGACTTCTATCCTTCCAGAAACAACCTCAGAAAACTTTCCTCTGAGGAAATGAATTCCGATCCTGGCGAATGCGGCAAAAAGTCGGTCCCAATTAAGGGCCCACCCCGGAGGAAAGAAACGAATTCCGGTTACATTGATTGATACACAAAGAAAGGGAAAATCTTCTTCCTCACCTAGTAATTAGTGGAGTGAAAGTCTGGTGGGAGGAGAGACGATCCACATTAGGACTTAAACAGTCTTGCCGATCGATAGTCTCGTTAGTGATCTTCGAAAGGAAAGATTTTGTTTTCAATCCTCAGAGTTGCTTACAAACAAGACTTCGAAATTGGCTCGTTTCACACGTTGAGCTCGCCAATCCAATTGTTCAATGAAGTGTCTTTTTCGAAGAGTGTAACTACCAGCTGGTAAAAAAATGTCAATACTGCTGAAAATGTCACGACAAGTCAGTTAATGTAAAAACAAATGCATTCTTGGTGTAACATGCGATTAAATATTTTGGATTAAGTAAAAATAAAGTCATTAGATTAACATGTGCATAAACATTTTTAAACATGAATTTACAAAGCACTCCACTCCCTTTATAATGTTTTTAAACGCCTTTCATTTTTAGATGTTTTTAGAATATTCAATTTATTAATGGTTATAGTTTAAAATAATTCTCATTGTAGACCTTGTGTGTCCATTCAAGAAAATATTTTCAAACTATAGTGACCAAGGTTTAAACCTAAAAAACATTTTAGACATTTATCCATCGTGCTTGTCAGAAAAGAGAGTTCTATTTCAATAATTATCCATCTTCCTCCTGATGAAGTGCTCCTTATGCCTTTTTTCTATTTGTATCGTATAGTTTTTTTCTTACTCTTGCCTTTGGTTTTACATTATTCTTGAAGTTACATCTTATATTACCTATATTGGCATTTCTCTTATTAGTTGCTTTTGCGCTCTGGTTAGATTTACAATAATAGACAGTAGTATAATAGACAATAATAGACAGTAGATTTACAATAATAGACAATTAGGGTGGTCAAGTTGAACATGTTGCTATTTTGAATGATTATCAATACTTCTTTTTTTATTAAATAGGTGTGTAAACACTGGTATTGCAATTTGTAAACAAACCTTGAAAACCATGCAGATTAGCTTAATATTGAATATGAGGACTTAACGAACTGAAATTTTTCAAATATTCCATGATTTAAACATTTTATTCCTTTATATTTATTTCGAAATA
>JAPDSC010152088.1:719055-736765 GCA_026290005.1 Latrodectus geometricus
ATATATATATATATGATACAGATCAGAAAATATTTTTAATAATATATATTTTTAAACTTTTTGTATTAAACCTATTTTGGTTTCTTGCTATCTCACAGTTTCTATATGAAATAAATATTTCAATAAAAATTGGCCTCAGAAATGTTTATTTTTATTGATTCCTTTTTTAATTTTTATAAGTAAATTTCTTCAAGCTTAACATTACTAAATCAAAATAACATTTTTTTTTATGAAATACGAAAGAATAACAGAAAATTATATATGTATGGGACGTTTTAAATTAAATAATGATCAATATATCTATAATAACTATTTAAATTTCCTTAATGACGTATGTCCACTCAGTTTTTACCTATAATTGAATGGAAGGTATTTTTAAATAATTTCAGCCTAAGTTTAACTTGTCATTCTTTATCATGATTATGAGTTTCCAAAGTCGAGTTCTATGCACGGATTCCTCTTAAGTGAAATTTGAAGAACATTTTCATCAACAACTAGATTTCTGAAAGTTATGAGAATTTATCAAACTATCTTTAAACATGGATCTTTTTATTTAATCGAGCATCTGCAACAAATACTACTCGGCTTGTATTACAACTCATTTCAATCCGGTTTTGTTTCCTTTTCTCTGATTCCACGAGATTTACCTGAACCATTTGTTAGAGTCTCTGCCATTTGCTAAGTAATCTCCTCTAATCTGTACTTGCGACAGAAAATGGCTCGCATCGGGCGGCCTCAGTAGGCCAGACCTTAATAACAGATCACTGGACATTGATGACTATTCGCCTTCTAAATCGATTGGGACATGCTATAATCCTTATCGTCCCTGAATCGTCTTCTGCTATGATTGCAGCTTTCGCTTTTCTACCAAATAACCCCTAATCTTGCCAATAAATTCCGTCTTTTATGGAATGTCTCAGTGGATGGAACTTGGCCATTGAATGATTAGATTTAAAGATATGTATGGGCAAGCATTTTCAATTTCTGTAATTTTTCTTTCCTATAAGAAGAATTTTAGGGATTTATCTTTGAGTGCCTCAAAACAATGAGCTATATTGTTATAATTAATTAGTTTAAAAACATGAAAATCTTATTTTTAAATCAATCTGGAGATCTCTAATCGTGTGATAAATCATTCATAAAATTTGAGGTTCCCAAAACAGAACTTTTTTGTGTCTTCCAAAAATGAAGATCAAATATTTTTTTCATAAATCAAGTTAGAGGCGACATGACGTTTACCCATGTTGCACCTTTCTTCTGTATGTAGGCAATCCAATTCTTGAAATGTCTTCTTTAAATGTATATTTGATTTTTAAAACTATTTTATGTCCAGTTGGTTTCTGAAGCAAAAGGTAAACTACCGTTACAAAGGAAAAAGGTTAAAAGTATGATTTTACATTTCAGAAAAATAAAAGACACAGAAAAATTTATTATTTTGTGGAAACTTTTAAAGGGAGAATTCACAGTCTTAATTCTAATATTGGTGTGAAGCCGCCCTACCTTTCTAGTGGTTAGCGTAACTGACTACGGATGGGGAGGACCTGGGTTCGAATCCCGGCTCGGGCATATTTGTACTTTCTCTTTCTCTCTCTCTGTGTTTCTTGTCCTTTCCTCAGAACACAGTTTTGAGAACACGGGCCACATACATTCACCCGTTTATAGGGCGGGATGTATGTGACCCACCCTATGAACGGGTTTGTGGGAGATGCTACTCGTACCTCCGTGACATGGTTCACAGGTGCCCACTGGGTAACAATAAAATAAGTAGCAGTTTCCGGCCTTGTTGCGGCAAATGGGTTAATGTACTTATTTGCTCAAGGGTGCCCGCCATTAGAAATTTTAAAAAAAATTATGTTAAAGAGTAATATATTGAAATCTGAAAAAGGATAGGTGAAAGTTTGTACTGTGATTGGTAATAAAATTAAATATCACTGGGAATAAGATATCGATAGCAAATAAATTAATTTTTTATAACATATAATTTTACATGTTGGGATAAAAGCATTAAGATACTTATGAATAAAATTTTCATAAACTGCATGTTGTGTAATTTAATTTTTTCATACAATATATATGATATTTGATATTGAAGGAATATATAAAAAAAGAAACATCTATGAAACTTTTTTTTGATACAATAACTAAATTACCAAAATTCTTTCATTTAGTAAGCTTTAATCAGAAGGTAAATTTCTATAAAAATTTTCAATAAATCAAAAGTTTTCAATTTATTTTTAATATGAACTTCATTAATACCTATTTTTTTAATAGAATTAATAACAGGAGTTATTTTTTAACATTCTTCATATTTTTAAATAAAATTATACAAAAACGATGAAAATTACTCTCCCTATAGATTTTGTTAATTATAATAATACGATATCATGCAATATGTTTATGATTATAGTCAATAATTTATATTTTATTAGGATATTTATTAGTTAGTGTCACGAATAATTCACCAGTTGTCCTCCACCGATAAGGCATACGAAGGTTTTTTTCCCCAATGGCGAGCACTGGCTGATGAACCCTTCGCCACAGCAACACCAGAAATTGCTACTATTTATTGTTACCCGGTGTGCACCAAGTCACGGAGGCGCGTAGCATTACCCACGTCACACCACTACAATCCCATTTATAGGACGGACCACATTCATCCATCATAAGAAAAGAAAGGACCAGGAAACACAGAAAAAGAAAGAAAAGAAACGTCCATGCCCAAACCAAGATTCAAACCCGGGACCAACAGCCTAAGAGTTAGGAGCGCTAACCACTCAGCCATCGGCCGGCAGCATACAAATTTTGCAATTTAGTCCGATACGTGCTTAAGAGTTTAAAGTTCACTTGGCTCATGCAATCTACTTCAGAACATAACTCATTATGTAGCGAAAAGATTATAGTTTGGGCAAGAATTACATTAAATCATCGTACCAGCCTGAATTTAAGAAAACATAATTCTTTGATGGCTGAAAGGGTGGGTGTAGTGTACCATGAAAACTGAAACATCTATATAAAACTATAGCTTGAAGCATATGATCTTGTTTTCTCTTAGTTGATAATATTCGTCATTAAAAAAAATTGTCCACATCAATGATTACATGAATCCTGAGAGAATTTCGTAAATGAATTGTTAGTTTTACTCGCTTAACCTGAGTCCCGACTACTATGTCTCTAATCTGTCTTCTACATCTAGCTACATATTCAGAAACTGTTATAAAATGAATGATGATTATTTCCCTTTGAGGTGGTTAATGCCTTCGTAGAAAATATAGACAAATTCTGTATAATTGGGATTGGTCTTACCTGACTAATGTTCTTTTATTTCTTTTGACTTAAGACATTTTTGTTTTTGATAGCAAATTTCAGCTTATAAGATTTATTATCGTTTTCCTATTTGTAAGCAGTTTTTTGTCTTATTTCATGACTCAACTTATTTGTTACTTTCTACCGCCCTTATTGTCAGTTAATCAATATTTGTATATTTTTTCCTATATCTCCTTAGTGTGTTTATTTTTTGAAGTGGATTTAATTATATAGTCTTTACTTCTTATGTTTGCTTCTATTAACTTTACTAGATGTATATATATCCTCGGATTGAGCAAAATTGACTCAGCTTTTCATTTCTTCAGTAGGTTGATAAAACCGAGTTCCAAGCATGCTTGGGAAATGAACACTGGGAATTTCGCTTTAGGCTGATTACCTAACCTGGACGTATACTTCACACTTTAGATCCGTTGATCAAGAAAAAATATATAGGCTCTTTAGGCTTTGGCCCCTCGATAGGCTGTCATGCCACGGGATTTAGTTTTTAATTAGCCTTTAGCATATCGTCATTAAAAATCTCCATTAAGTGATGAAATCGACTAAAGAAATGGCTTTCTCTTCATACTCGTGACATGTGTGTATTAAACGTGCGAATGTCTTTCCAGCAGAATGGTCTCTGATTGGCTAAAAGAATACTCTCTCACTATTAGGCTCACTCTACCTCATATCTAAAAATACACATTAAAGGAGCTGGTGGCCTCTCTTTCAACAATCTGTATCCTCTACTGTTTGTCCTTGTTGAATTCAAAGTAAAGGGTAAAATGAATGTTCTGTTTTTTAAAGGACGTATATAAATTAAAACCACGCACACACATGATGGTTAAAACAAATCTCTTAACTAATAGTGAAATAACGTATTGATTTAATTTGCCATGAATTAATGCTAAATTTATTACAAATATATTAAGGATTCCAATATCAGTCACGGTTGTTAACTGACATATTTGTAATTTACTAGACAATGAATTATAATCCGAAAAATTAATTTTAGCATTATAGGAATTGAAATCTGGAAAATTCAAATACTAATATTTATGGCATGACCAAAAACAAAAACAGAAAACAAATGCAAAATTTTCAAAATATATATATAAAGTAGTGAAAAACAGGAGATAATTTATATTGTTATAGTTTACACAATATTAATTTCAACGATATATTAATAAAACGTTTTATAAATGACAAAAAAATTGATAAAAGCTGTAGAGTTAAAAAAAAAAAACTGGTAATTTCATAAAGAGTTTTTGTTATTTATTGGGTGTTAATCATTCTATTATATCATCGAATGATTACTATCTGATCAAGTATATATTACAAGAATAAGACGATTTTTAATTTGATTTATCGATTAAGATTAATTGAACAATTTCTGTAACTACTTTTATTCAACATATTTCCATCCATTCAACAATTTCAGTTTCTGAAAAAGAAAAAAAAAAGCATTTGGAAATTGTTCATGAGCTCCATCATTTTCTATGCATATTCTGAAGAATGCTCGTTTTTGAAATTTAGAACACCTGAAAACGAATGAAGATGGAGTGCATTTTAAACCCAGAGCGCCCCGGTCCTTCAAAGAAAGCCCTTGCTCAGCGCACTTGAGAGATATTTTGAAGACGCTGGGCTCAAAACTCCATTCATTACGGCTCTCCTCTCTTTGTTCGCCCATTCAATACCGGATACGAATCACAATGCAAAGTGATTCGCGCCGCCGCTCCTGATAAAATCCCGCTTTTAAGCCTCCCAATTTGCCCCAGGTATTAAAGGTCTGCAGCCCGCTCCATTTCCAATGGGCTGACGGGACAAACGAAAGAATGGTTTTTTTTACTGAAGTGAAAATTAATAGTCAGCGTATACGACAGAACACAAAAGCAGTTTTAATCCAGAAAAATTACCTTCCCTATACTCGTTCTATTTGCCTAAGTGATGGACAATAACTATGGCTAATTTCTTGCACATCATTTAAAACAATATAGTTCTATACGCATATCAGCACACACACATAGACACTCGTAGAAAAAAGTACAACGACGCTAATATTAATCATTGTTTGATGACAAAAATATTTCGAAACTGCATATCTTTCTACACAAACAGAGAATTTGCGCATGTGCATTGGACGGTAAAATCCTATGAGAACCCACATCCTTGTTGAAAAACTGAAGAAAAAACGCCAATGCAGAACAAAATGGCGAAATAGCAATTCCAGAAATAGTTAGGTTTATCATATCTAACATATCAAAATAAGATTACACAAACTGGTGAAATTTATTGTCAACCAAAATTATTCGCGTTAGGGTTGTGGGCTCTGCTAGGATCCAACCGCATTGGACTTATAAAGAAACAGATGACAATCCCGGATTAAAGTAAAGAGATTTGGCTCAATCTTTCAATTCTGAGTATGAAACCTCAGATACAAAATTCTGCTTCCCCATCTCCACTTTTTTATACAGATCAGTGCTTTTTTTATAGATCCGATATTCTCGATACAGATCTACCACTTAAAATGAATTCCAAACTAAAAAAATTTAAATTAACAAACTATATCTGATAGCGGACAGAGAGGCCCTGGGTTCGAATCCCGATTGGTTTGGCATGGATGTAATTTATCTTCTTCTTTTTCCTGTCTTTGTTCTTCCCTTGTATGAATGGAGTGTGAATGGTTGCCTACCCTATAAACGGGTACCTATGGCATGTGTGTTTATTTGTATAAAAAAATCATCTCCAGTTATCCTCTTCAATGTGAGCTATTAGCATAGAACTCCAAAAATGTCTGTCTTAACCTAACCTACATGGAAATTTTCTCTAGGAGACCGATGACAATGGCTCATGGTAAAACCTATAACTTTGTCATTTCAAGAGCATATTTTTTGCGTTTATTTAAATACAATTCATATAATTATTGTAAACATCAAATAAATATAACCAACGACAAAAAATAATACAAATAATAAAGAAAGTAGAAAAAATTATTTATGAAGGAGCTTAAGAGCTCTAACAAATTCTAAGGTTCATTGTAGAAATATAAATGAAACTATTTAAATTGTCTAAAAAAATTACAAATTTAAAATAACAAAAATATTCATAAAGTTCTGTGAACTCTAGATATATTTCTATTAATTTTTTGATGAAAAGTATATATGTAAAATATTATATACATTAAGCTACACAATTAATTTATTAACTTAAATAAATATTAATTCATTTAATAACAAAAATATTTGCACATAAGTTAAAATTTATTTATTTTAAAATTTTTGAAAGAAAATGTCGGCTGAGATTTACTTTACGGTCATTCTTGCCAAGTACTTTCCACAATTAGTGATGAATAACATTTTCTGGCAACCCAAGCAATTCCGACCAACCGCAGATGAGGGATTCCAACCAATCAGGCAAAGTTTTTCAGTATTCTGTTTATTTTTAGACCTCTCTTGTGCAAAATGGCGAGATTTTTGGCGACTTTTTCAAAAAGTTGACGAGGGTGACCGCACAGTAAATCTTTTCCGAAAATTATCTATATAACTTCTGATGTCTATATATATTCTAATCTATAGACATATTCTATGGATTTATATTTTTAAGATATGCTGAATTCACCACATTTTGAAACTAATTTAAAAATTTACAATTTTACGAAGAAAATTATTACATTATGCATAGAAAAAAAACATGAACTTTATGCGAAACACGTTTTTAAAACTAGAACATTTGTGAAACAAGGAACGTATTTACTTGTTTTATAAAATAAAATCTTCTTTTCTTTTATTGGAAAGCAATTACGGTTCCAAATAAAAAGTTTGAAATTTATTTTATTATGCACAAGAATAAAACGTAATATGTTCATTTTAAACCATCGAATAAATTCTTAGGTATGATGAGAAGAGAAATCTAAATTGCCAAATGCAAGAGTTTCAATTTAATAACAATTCCATTTTATGCGGAAACAAAGGGTGGAGAAAGCACGTTTTACGTGTTCCCTCCGTTTTATCCCACTGGGATCTGCAATATTCAATATTCAACAAAGGAAAATGCATAAAAATCATAAAATTTTAAAGTGCTGTCGAATATTTATATATTTTTTTTTTAGCACAGAAAAAGGATTATAGATAATAGAGCTTCCATATTAGTAGTCCTTTAAAATTTCTTTTTGAAGGAAACATTTTTCGGCTTTATACACATTTTATTTTAAGAAAATATACATGTATTACTATTATCTAAAATTAATCAACCGTATTTCGAAAAAAAATTTAAATCACTTTCTGAAAACTAAAGAAAATTTTTAAATTTTTTTTAAAATATGGTTTATCCTGTATACAGTGATTAAGATCAAACGATAAAAATAGACTTTGAAAATTATAATTTAATTGATCTCTAGTTTATATATCCTCTGTAATATATCTGTTTTTATGGTTATATAACATATTTATCTAAATAGTTTGGCTGGTCAATTTGGGGTCTCTTTTATCGCGAGAAATGATTGCGATTTGTATTGTATTCATTACGGTTAAACTGATTTAATATGAATAATTACAATTTAGATTTGACTGGTAATAACTACAAACTTAGTAGAAACAATAGAAAACTCCACATTGTCAACTATAGGACAGTGGTCTTTAGAGTAGAAGGTGCTGAATTCGATCCCGGTGACTGTTGAAAAATAGGAGATGGATGAAGCTTTTCTGCCCATTGCATCGGAGAAACTATGTGGAATTCTTGTGTTTCTTCTTTTAAAATACATAAATAAAACCCTCTGCTAAATAAAATTCCTATCAGAAAGCAATTTATGCCAGTGACATTTAAAAAAATTCCTTTCAACAAACTTAAGCCTTTATATTATCGACTTCGTGTTCTCAAAGAACGAATAGAATGTCCGACATACAAGTTGTGGAATTTAATTTTAGAATTCTGAACATTTAATTTATGATCTTTATTAGGTTTAACATGCTTTTCCCAAGCCGCATAATTTGTCTAGTGATCAGCGTACATGACAACGGATAGGAAGTATCTGTGTTCGAATCCCGGATCGGGCATGGATGTACTTTCTCTGTGTTTCTTGTCCTTTCTTGAGAAGATGTATGAATGTGGTCCGTCCTATGAACGGATTTGTGGTGGTGTTACGTGGGTAATGCTACTCGCCTCCATGACTTGGATCACAGGTGGCCACCGGGTAACGTTAAATGAGTAGCAGTTTCCGGACTTGTTGTGGGTGATGGGTCAATCACTCAGTGACCCGCCATTAGAACAAAAACTTCTCATAATGATGGATAATATCACCTATCTTTAATTTTGAAAACAATTTAGAATCATCCTATTTTAATATTTATATATTAGTTACGGAGGAAAAGAAATCCATGATTTTTACATGAGTTTTAAGGCTTTATTTATATGTTTTTGATTAACTTTACGCAAATGATTTCAAGCTTTTTGGTTGCTGATCTTTAGTTTCTGGATTGCTAACATGTTGGCCAATTTCGAACATTTTTGTGATTTTATCGATATTTTTGATGATAGACCTACCTGTGTGAGGTGCATCAGATATATCTGAATATAATCCAAGGGAACAATATTACACGTAATTGGTTGTTACAGTACAGGGTCATAAACACCATTCCCGATTTTCAACTGGTTGTGACTTAACTTGTATTTTCGCCTTTATCAAAGAAAAACAAAATATATTGCATTTTCTTTTTATTGGCTTCCATTGTTAATACCCTGTACATTATAACTGAGTCCGGCCAATGGCTGAGTGGCTAGCGTTCCTGACTCCAGGGCTGTTGGTTCCGGGTTCAAATCCCAGTTCAGGCATGGACGATTTCTTTCTCTATGTTTCTTTGCCTTTTCTCCTGAGATGATGTATGAATGTGTCCCGCCATATGAACAGATTTGTGGTGGTGTGACGTAAGTAATGCTAATCGCCTCCATAACTTGGTTCACTGTTGCCAAGTAAAATAGTAAGAAAGTTACGAGGCTGCGTCCTTCTTGAGTTCACGAGAAACATTAGTAGTAGTTCCTGGTCTTGTTGTGAGTGACAGATTAATCCCCCAGTGCCGCCCCGTCATTAGAAAAAAGTAGTACTGAAAGGGTACAATAAAAAACAATAAAATAGTTTTTTAGTGCCAAATGTGATCTTTCCAATGAGCATGCATGTGAAATTATTTGATTGATACTTAACGAGAGATTAAACACTATAATAATCGACAGAAAAATAATGGATTTTTTTCTTCCAAACCTAATATATTTCATTTTCTGGATGCATTCTCAATTCAAACAGCACAAAAATTCGCCTTGCAAAGACGGAGAGAATTTTATTTATATACATTATGCACGCACATAACATTTATTGCATCTTAATACATATACTTGATATTGTTTATTATCAAATATATTATAAAAAATACTGCTAAAACGATATTTTTTCTTTTATGTTAATATTAAAATGAAAGAAAAATAATTGCTCGATAGTATAAAGTAGTAGATAAATATTTACTACTTAGAAAACATTTTGGCAAAATTCTTGTTTTCTAAGTAGATAAATATTTACTACTTAGAAAACATTTTGGCAAAATTCTTGTTTTCTTTTCTCATTCGTTGTTATAAATATAACTTGCAATCGACCTGGTAATAAATACTGAAAATAAATTTATAAAGAAATCCCAAATGCTCTGGTTTGAGTATGCAACGAACCGAATGAAGAACAGCTTCAGAAACCTGCATTTCTTATTGCTTATTACCCCTTCCTCTGACTAGTGCTATTGATTCCTAAATCTGGCAAGACACCCCCCGAGAGGAAAACACAGAAAAAAAGCCTCTAAATATTTTACGGCGAGATTATAGATTTTTCCCAGAACGACCCCACGCTCAGCAAAAATCGAGAAAATGAGAAATTCGAAATCACTTTACATTTATGGCCGGCGATAAATTTCTATAATAGAGTTTCCGACACGTTTCTTTCGATGTCGCTTGTTGCTCGGAGCAGAAAATATGGCAGCGCCCCCATTTCGAAGAGGAGAGGCTCGTAAAACTTCGGAATCAATATTTTAACGAGATAGGCATAACTTTTACATGAAGTGAAATTTGAGAAGTTTCCAATCGAATTAGAATAATTGGCATCGGTATCGGCGCGTTTAAAAATGTTTTATTTTAAATTGGTTTCAGTGTGGTGGAAGAGAAGCTCGTGAAATTTTGAGAAATTATCACCGTTTTATGGTTTAATTAGTTTATTAGATATTTCTTTCATTGTGAAATATTGGAGAAATATATGTTGCGAATGGTGCACTTAATTTATTTGGCAATTTGTTTTGAGGTGCTTCTTAATATAAACTTGCTTTAAGAAATGTGAATAATTTTCAATTCATTTCAAACATTCTTTGTAATGAAAAATATTCATATGGGTTTTTCCTTTCAAATTCGATGTATTTTTGTGTGTCAGTATAAGAAATGGACAAATAAGGTTTTACCAAGTATCAGCAATTAGTGATGCACAGCAGTGTTTTTTAATATAATATTTATTATTACTAATATAAATTTTATATTAAACCTATATTTAAAATATCTCTTATTAGCAAAATTAATATCCTGATTGTTAACTAAATATTTTCGGTAAAGATAAATAGTTTTATACTGCATTGTATGATACGTTGTAAATTTAAAAGTAAAACATTTTTATAAAAAATTGTTGTCTTAGCTTTCGAAACCGTGTAGTAAAGCGTCTAACAACCTAAGACAAAGCGATTTTCTTAATGTTTACGCTATAAATTGCTTCTGGGAAGACTTCTCATACATAGTAAGTTGTATTTACCAGACCCAAAGAAGGAAATCTCCCATTCACCCACCACGACAAACGGGTATGTAAAAGACAGAAACTCAACATTGAACTAATGAAATTAACTAATCATTGGAATCAAGCTCACAAGCTGCAACTTTAAAGAGCACTGTCCAACGACGAGGTTATATTGATCCTAGATTAAATTAGATTTGATACAGCCTAATGAGCAGCCTTGGGAGTTAAGGCATTCTAATATTCCCTGAATATGCCTACTGGGAGAGAATAGATTGGGCCCATCTATCTCAAAAGATGATATCCGGAAAAATTCCTAGCACCCACGGTGATAGACATTCTTGCAAAAACCAGAACCTTTATAGAAAAATAGAAACTCTAAATTATTTTTTCAACCGGCAGGCTCTAAGTGACTAACCCTTTGCCATAGTTAGGCCGGAAACTGCTACTCATTTACAGTTACCCGGTGGGCACCTGTGAACCAAGTCACGGAGGCGAGTAGCATTACCTACGTCACATCACCACAAACTCGTTTATAGGATGGGCCACATTCATCCATCATCTTAGAAGAAAAGACAAGGAAACACAGAGAGAGAAAGGAAATGTCCATGCTCAAATCGGGATTCGAACCCGTAACCAACAGCCAAGCTAACCACTCAACCAATTGTAAATTAAAATAAAAATATTTTATACATATAATGTTAAATGCTTTTAAAATATTTGATTCCGCTAACGGTAAACAAGTGCTGTAAGGTATTTGTACATTTTTACTATTTTTAGGGGACGTTTATTGGATACTGTCCTATTCATATGTTGCAAGGGAGAAAACCCAGAAAATTATCAAGCACAATGCCAAAAGATATGCATGTAGAAACACATAATGTAAAATCACTATTTTCCCTTGTAAATGATATAAAACGAATTATACGGGGACTTAATTTGAGTGGTAAAACAGTAGACTTTCAATGGATACCATCGCATGTAGACATAGATGGTAATGAAAGGGTGGACCATTTGGCCAAGAAAGCCACTAAAACACATATTGAAGCTAATACTTGGATTCCCTAAAAAGACCTATAAGAGAGCGGATTATGCTGAACTATAATAAGGATCTGTCTAATAAATCTAAACTACGGATAAATATTAAAAATGATTGGAAAAAAAAAGTAAAGAGGCCATGGCCAATTTTAGATTGAGCACTGGTCATGACTGCCTAGCTGAACACCTTAAGAAAATTGGCATCTTTACCAGTAGTCTTTGCCCTATCTGTAAGGTGGACAATATGAATAGGGACCATCTACTCGTCTGCCCGGCCTATACCCTACTCTTCAACAAAGTGGTTTATGTTTGCAAGTTATATTGGATGGCGAGGGATCGAATATCCTGACCACTTACATGCTCCCCCTCTAGCTTTTTAAACTTTGAAATTTTAGACTTTTTTAATCTTTTGAAATTTTAGAATTTTAGTTGTTTTATGCTGGTTTTTACCTTTTCTTTTATTGTAATTTAAATTTGTTTGCATGCCGCCCAACCTGTTAGCGTACCTGACTACAGATTGGTGGGACCTGGGTTTGAATCTCGGCTCGGGCATGGATGTACTTTCTCTCTCTCTCTCTCTTTCTTTGTGTGTGTGTGAATGGTTGCCTACCCTATAAACGGGTACCTATGGCATTTGTGTACTGAGGAAGTCGGACTCCACACCAAATATGGTTCAATTGGAAAAGTGGAGCAGCGCACCCCATATTGACAGCCTGGCTGGCACACGACAACAACAACAACAACAAATGTGTTTGCAAGTGGCCAGATGATGATGGATTGGGTTATTTTTAGTCATATGTAGCAACAATATAATCCCTACTGTTAACAAAGGCTTTGATCGAACTTGTGACCCTTTTGTCAAAGGAACTATGAGATGCTGTATTACTATCAACCTATATCTTGCTACGACGATGCATTAGTGAAAGTTTATACTTTTGCCATCCTTTTCAAAGTTAAAATATTTAAAAATAAAGCTTTATGTTAGGGATTCTAATGAACTTCATTCATTTGTATACCATTTATATTGCAAGCCAGCCACAGCATAAAGAAGCAACATTTTGTACATCAAAAAGAATTCACACAACAAATCACTACAAAATCGTAGCTGTTTCGAGAAAAACGAGCATTTTTTTTAAAAAAACTTCTTTCAGAAGAATAAGTAAGATATAGCTACGAATAAAAATTCAGTGTTACTGGCTGACTTTTCTCGGTCTTTTGCGTTTTCTTGACACGAAAGAAAATTTTTCGATTTTGCAAACTCCATCGCTTCCCAATGGAACACCCTCACGTGACTTGTGTTAGATGTGGGTGGAGAAAGATTCCATTCTCCCACGTTTCTGGAATATTCAATTTCATCTTTAAACAAAAAGGGAACAAATATACACATCTGAAGCCGAATAAAAGCACCAGGTGTTCCGTTTCTTTTGAACAATGACGGTAAAATACGAGTTGGAATTTTTCGAGCTGAGCAAAATTCTTTAATAAACTGGTAGTTACTTTTTGCAGATTTTTTTTATATTTATTTAGTTTTCAAATAAATATACGATTTAATGCAAAAAAATTCGAATATGTAATAAAAGCATTTTATGAAATGAACTAAAAAACACAATCCTAATTAGATCTAATAAAAAACAATAATAGGAACATACAATAATAAGAACACTCCTCTAATTCTATAAATTTTCTGGATTTTCTTTCTTTGTTGATAAAACACTGGCTCCATGTAATAAAAAAAATTTATGTCAGGATATTGACCTCTAGCTACTTTAAAAACATAGACAAGGTTTCATTTCGAATATTTGAGTATCGCATTTGTAAATTATTTAAACTGTAATAATTTATAAGAGTTGGTCATACACAATGTTCAGTGTTTTGGAAATCTGCTTGCTTCAAGAGCAAAAGCATATTAAATATTATAATTGAGACTCTGTTGTCAGCTTTGCTTCAATGGTCATATGTTGAAAAAAGCGAAATTCATTTGTAGAAGAGAAAACTATTTAACAGAAATCGAAAAAAAAATATTAAATATTTAAAAAAAAAAATTGGAGGAATGTAGAAGAAAGAGGTTATATATCCGCACTCGCCACTAATATTTTTACTCTGCTTCCAACTGTCGGCATATATTACAATTTTGAAAAGAGCATAACCACAAACTTCTTTCTTGAAGCGGGAAAAGTTCCGGAGACCAGAGTATTACACAAATTAAAGTAACTATAAGAGGGTATAAACTATTTAACAAGAAGTCAAATCAGCATGATTGTCTTTTATTCATGACAAGCACCGTCATCCCTATTTCGCAAACATATTTTGTTTATGTTCAAGATATCCTAAAACCAAAATCATTCTCCTTGATTACGTACAACAGTTTCTACTTCAATGCCGGCTGATCGCTGAGTGGTTAGCGTTCCTGATTCCTAGGCTGTTAGTCTCGGGTTCGAATCCCGGTTCAGGCTCATTAACTTTTTTTTCTCTGTGTTTCTTCACCTTTCTCCTGAGATGATAGATGAATGTAGCCCGCCTTAGAAAGGAGTATGTGGTTGTATGACGTGGTAATGCTACTCGCCTCCGTGACTTGGTTCACAGGTGTCCACCGGGTAACGCTAAATGTGTAGCAATTTCTGGCCTTGTTGTGGCGAAGGGTCAATCACCTAGTGTCCGCCATTGGAAAAAAATTTTTACTTCTTAAAAAGTTTAGCTGGATGAAAAGAATAAGAATTTTATTTACATAAAATTACAGGCTGGTTATTCAACTCTGATCAGTTCCAAAATTAATTTATTTTGAGAAAAAACAGGGGGTTTCAATCTAAAAAGTATCATATACGATTCATCAAATAGCTTTCATATTTGTAAGTGAATAAAGTGCATGTCTTGACTTCAAAATTGGTATTTATCTCTTAGCTAATGAGAAAAAACTTCCAGTTTCAAAATTAAAAAATAATATCTTAAACATTGACATTATTTACTGAATATCTTTTAAAAAATTCATTTTTTTATTGACACGCACATTGTATTTTTATATATAAAACAAATGTATGTATGTATGTATATATATATATTAGGTTGGGGAAAAAGTAATCCATTATTTTTTCGGAAGACTTCTGTAGAGATCGATATCTCGTGAGGTATCTATCAAACAATTTCAGATTTATGCTCGTTGGAAAGGTGACATTTGACACTATAATATTCTCTTGTGGTTTTTTGTTTGATTCATTCAGTTACGAGTACAAGGTTTTAAAAATGGAAGAAAACAAACAGAAAATTCTATACATTTTTGTTTTTCTCTTGTAACGGCGAAAAAGATAGCCGGGTGGCTAAAATTGTGAAAGGTGTTTATCGTTCTATATAAGACTGTAACAACCAGTTACGTACAATTTTTGTTTTGTCGATTCCGTTCGGGTATTTTTGATGTTAGAGATGCACCTCGCATTTGTATTTAGCATCGTCGAAAATGTCTATAAAATATCAAAAATGATCGAAGTTAACCGCATGTTAGCAGTCGTAACGCACAAGACCAAAACATCTTCATGAAAGCTGTTTTAAACCTTTTTACAAAGTGAATTCAAAAGAAGTTATATAAAGTTCACGTAAAAATAATGGATTTCTTTTTCCCCAAACTAATATGTATGTGTGTGTGTGTGTGTATTAATTTTGATGTAATTGTAATGTGAGCTTTCTCTTTTCAGGCACAGACACCGTTACTCGGATCGGACAGATTTGTCGTAAGTTTACTATTTTTTTGTTATTATTAAGAAAATGAAAATGGTAAGAAAAATTAAAATGCGATTTATTAATGACTAACTTTGAAAAAATATTCATACGAATGAAGTCGTAATATTTCGTAATCATGAATGTATGTACATAATTTAATTACAAATGATTCTTTTTTCTATTATTAAGTAATTTTAATAAATCATAAAATTGTTTTTAATAATTCAAATTTACTTTTATCTATAGTCAATTGAGCATTATTCCTGCCATATTTTTCTAGTTCTTTTTTGATCGGTTTAAAGAAAGTTAAAACTATATACAAAAAGTTACAATTTTTTTAAAAGATATGTCATAATTGGTTTTGCCAAGTTTCATATGTGGCTCTCACAACAACGATGTACTCCTACATACTTTTGAGTAGTAACGATATAGTACAATCAACTGCAAATTACTTATTTTATTTTTACTTACATTAAAAAGTATGGAATTTACTGTTTTCCGCCAGGCTTCTCTTTTAACTTAGACATAAAACAATTCTTGTATTTTATGGTCGCATTTAAAACATTTTTGTTTTATTTCTAATAGCGGGCACCCTTGAGCAAATAAGTACATTAGCCCGTTTGCCGCAACAAGGCCGGAAATTGCTACTCATTTTATCGTTACCCGGTGGGCACCTGTGAACCAAGTCACACGTAGTAGCATCGCCCACGCCACACCACCACAAACCCATTTATAGGGCGGGCCACATTCATCCATCATCTGAGGAAAGGACAAGAAACACAGAGAGAGAGAGAGAAAGTACATCCATGCCTGAGCCGGGATTCGAATCCAGGTCCTCCTCATCTGTATTCAGTTACGCTAACCACTAGACAGATTGAAGAGCGCAACTTTTCTTTTCTTTCTTTCTTTTTTTTTATTTTTTATTTTTTTTTTTTTTTAATATTTCGATATGTAAGCTATCACTTTCCATTTAATACACTGTACTGAAATACTGAAAAATACTTGAGCAATACAATAGATAATAATGTATTTTTACCTGTATAATAACATTATAAAATATTATCAAAAATATTTTATGAGATAGGATCTGATGTCTAAAGATATATAAGGATATTTTTATAATTTTAATGGTATTTTTATATGGAAAAGTACTTGAAAATATTTTTTAGCATTTGTCCTAAAAGTAGCTTTTTTTAAAATGCAAGAAAATCGTTGAAAATTTCACTATTTATATAAGTATTAAACTTTTAATATTTTAAAACTAATATTTTTTGTATTAAAATACCACTTACTACACAAACATTTCCAAGGTATTTTTAAGGGCATGGATTTAGTACCAAAGTAGATTAAGAATAATTTTACAATAAATATATGGCAGGTTATATTTTAGTACTATATTAGTAATATAAAATTTCATCTGACTATGTTTTAATATATATTATATTATAATTAAAATGTATTAAAATCTATTTTTACTGTATATTTACAGTATAATATTGTATTTGAATGTATTTTTAGCTATATTATAATTTTAGTATAAAAAAGATTAGAATAAAAAAGGATGTTCAAACACTAAAATTTTAAATTTCTTAAATTAATACTAATAACTTTCATTATAAAAATTAAATTAATTTAAAAATCATAGTAGTTAATTTTAAATTTTGATGTCTTAAATTTCAATCACATTAGAATGTTGAGTTTAATATCATGTTATTCATCTCGGTACTCATAGCAAAAATTATGATCAAATAAAATTGAGCGCCTTTAGGAAGTTAAAAAATTTCCTCTTCTTTTTCTTAAATTTCTTATTTTTTTAATAACTCTTTCTCTTTTCTTTCTTTAATCTCTTTTACAGTCCAGTTTGAG
>JAPDSC010152088.1:736775-771736 GCA_026290005.1 Latrodectus geometricus
AAACGTAATTACAGTTTGAAATCATAGTGCAAATGATTTCAAACTGTTTTATGGATGATCTTTAGCTTCTGAACAGCTAACATGATTGTCAACTTCGGACATTTTTGCAATTTCATCGATATTTTTGACAATGGGTCTACCTGTGCAAGATGTATCTTTATCAACAAATGTACCTGAATAGAATCGATGAAACCGAAACGACACGGAATTATCTGTTTCAGTATCGAAACCATAAACCCCATTCTCAAATTTTCAACTGCCTGATTTGTATTTTCTTCGCTTTTATTGAAGAAAAACTGTGAATGTACTGCATTTTGCCTTGGTTGACTTCCATTTTTAACGCCTTATACCTTAAAACTGAATAGAACAAATAATAAACAGTAAAATATTTTTTAGTGCTAAATGTAATCTTTCCAACAAGCATGAATCTGAAATTGTATGATTTGTACCAAATGTAATATCGAAAATTACAGTCATCGACAAAAAAAAAAAAAAAAAACGGATTTTTTACTTTTCAAACTAATATATAATTCCAGAATATTTTCATCATTTTATTTAAAGATTAATAAAAGCAATTAGTCATCTTTAAGTAAAGTAGTTTAATATTAAATCTATTTATTGTGTGTCAAAAAATTTTATAAGAGTATGCCAGTAAAATTTATCGTTTAATCATCTCGTTTTTATGGTTTCATTTCAAATAAATTATATCAAATTATTGTTTGAAATCTGTTTAATAATTTCATTTTTCATTTAAAGAAGAGTAAAAAAAATTATTTTCAACGTTTAATAATAAAAATAAAGCTATATTGGTGAAAATCTTGTAATTTTTTTTCTGTCACATTTTCATTATTCATTTAATAAATTTTAAGTTTACTTTTTCAACATCTGAATTTTCCTTTTCGTTATTTAGTTTAATAAATAATAAATTACCATAGATAAATTTAACTGAAATATATTAATTAGCTTACTTTAAAAATGGCTTCTTTCATAACCAGTTATTGATGATTGCAAAATTTATGTTTAATCTGATTAGTAAAAATATTAATAGGTGAAACTTTTGGAACTGATTTTTGTTTCTGATGAAAATTCAAAATTTCAATTTTTTGTAAATTTTTCAATATTTCGAATTCTTTGAATGTTATATTTAAAAAATCATTTGTGTGTGTAAAAAAAAATTGAAGGAAATTAAAAATATGTCTTCATTTAACAAAATTAAAACGAAAAAGGAAGGACATAAAATTTTTCTGGGTTTGGTATATTAACTGGTAACCTTTGGTTTAGCGTAATATTTGGTGTTGCATATCAACGATAACTTGTAACTTCTGGTGTCGCTGGTATTTTCAGCGCTTTTACTGGCATACTTATAGATGTATAACATTTTGTTACCTCACATCTTGGCGTTAAAAAAATCGGCAAAAATCATGGAGTAAACTTTTTGCTCTCGTTTGTAAACTTTTATTAAATTTCAGAGCATGTAATAGTTTTGGCTGTGACGATGGGACAATATCATTATTTGATATATTATTTAAAATAACTTGAAAAACAAACTTGAAAGATGCAACATTTGCATATTTCTTTTCAGACAATCTAGATGTTTCGGTATTTGCATATTACCCGTCGACCATTTCCTCAAAAAAGTATGTCAAATATTTCCTTATGGTGATTGTATTCACGTTTTCCATTTTTTATTATTAACCATAAAGTGGTTGTTTCTTTCGTTACAGTTGAGATCATGTGCACTTCACTTTATTTTACTTATAATTGGTCTGTGAGTTAAACAAATAATTTTCACCTATAATGTTGAATTTACAATTTTGTCCACCCATCAAAAACAAGTCAATGTGTCAGTGGGATGAGCTCTTCAGTGAGCAGTTGGAAAGAAAATGTTGGTCAGTATCTTAGTGGGATGGGTTACTTTATATATTATTGGAGATTTGTCTCTCTTGATACCCCTATTGAAGTATAAATACTTAAGAATCATTAAATAAAGATAAATTAATTTCATGTAGCATGTAAAACACATTAAACATTAATATTAGATTGTTTATGCAAGCAATAAAGAAATCATAGCAACCATTTTGTGGTTAGTTTAAATCGGCAAGAACGATTTTTTTTTTTATATTTAAGCTCGTGTTTTACATTTTTCTGTTTTATTTTTAGCAAGTTTTAAATTAATAAAAAATAACAAAACTAATTAAAAATGAAGTTTTTGGACAGTCTGTTTTTTCCTCCTATTTTAGAAAAATGAAATGGTTAAAATCTCCAAGATTTCGTGACTTTTTTTGCGAAAGTCATTAATCGGATAAAACGTAACAATCGGATAAAGGTAAACTGACTCAAAATTTTGATTTCCACATTCTAAGTATTTGTAATTCGGCAATTACATTGTCTCATAAAATAGGAAAAAGAGAAAAGAATAGAAAATCTCTCGTTCCTGTATTGTAAGTCATTGTTCTTACTAAGACGTATAAACTCAAGCACCACATATAAGACAGTTAATATTTAGCACTTTTTGTGAAGCATTTTACCTTCTATTCCACTCTGAGTTTTAGAAACATTTTTCCTTGCTGACATGTTGGCCAAAAGGGACTCCAAAGAGACGTTGACCGGTTTCATCTCATTCCACAAATTTTCTTCTGTTTGGAAAGACAAATGCAGACAAAAATGGCTAACTCCTTCTGCTCACCACTGATATTTTAGAAAGCGCTCAGACTGCATTCTTGAGCTAGAGGGGTGTCGAGCAGATATCAAGACTAAACTGACCACGTTAAAGGATTACTTTTAACTCTGGCTGCAAAGTTTTTCGAACCTGAAACAAGTCACCTAAAACTAGTCTACCCGGAACACGTTCTGGACTGATTGGGTCTAAGTTTAGAGGACCTAATATCATCTCCCCTTCTAAGAACTGACTTTGCTAGAATACATGGAGTTATGGACCACACCTAGCGCTTGCTAGATCATGAAAGATATGTAACAGTAACAAAAGGATTTTTTTCCTTGACAATCGATGCATGATCAAAAAGGAAACTAAGAAAACTTCACGAACACTCACTCAAATAGTGAAGCAAAAAATAATCAAAAACACAGATTGAACTTCCATTATACAACTAATTCATTCGAGTTCATGTTCTCGTACAGCAGAATTTGAAGTGGTATTGCTAAGCAATACTGAAAAATAAAATTGTCAAATTAACAAATTTTATTAGGTTAATTGACAAAATATTTTGGATGATATTTTTAGTTTATTCACTTTGACGAGTTTTGAGAACGTTTGTCAGATGGTGTGATTTTGTTAAGATCTATTAGTTACTAACAAACAATAAAATAAATGGGACTCACATCTTGATTATCTTTGATATATTATGTTATACAGTTTAGCACATTTAACATACACAGTATTTCATAAAACAGTACAATGGATTATAAATCTATTTAAAAATTTATTTTAATAAAAATGATATTGATAAAAGAAAAACATTTCGTATACAGATACCAATATAACAATACATGGATTAAAAATCATCTAAATTTGATTATTAAGCAGGATTTTTTGTAAAGAAATTTTATCAATTTATTTAGTTTTAAAAGTATAGATTAAGTATCATTTCTAATGACAAAATTCTTATCAGAAAAAATTACAAATTAATTATGTTCATGAATTCTTAAATTATAAACTTGGTAAAATTATTTCTTCAGAAGCATAAAATGTATCAATCTTCATAAAATTTATGTTTCCTAAAATTTAAGTTTAATGTTGTATTCGTGATACTTAGCATTTTTTAATATAAAAAATACATAACACTAAGTACAATTAACTTAATATTATTAAAATTTTCGACAAAATAATCGCATAAATTTTTATCAAAGAACTGCTTAATATACTGAAAAATATTTTTAAAAAATAGACGTGATTTACAAATTATTTGGTAAAAAATATCACAACAAAGTTATAAAAAATGAAGCTAATAAATCATTTTGATAATAAATATTTTTTCTAATTAGAAAAGAGCTGAATTTCAGCAATCTAATAAATATAATTTTTAAAAAATTTATTGCTAACAGTTTTTGCTCAAAATCTTTGCAATAGCTATATGACAAAAATGTGGATGTAATTATCAATAAAGAAAATATATTTTTTTTAAATGAAGTTTTCTTATTATTATAATAATGTGTGTTATTATTAGAAATCATTTAGCAATTATTTTTAGGGAAAGAATATTATTACATTCCTTGTACAATAGAACATCTGAATTTAAGACTTTTGTTCATTTCTTATCTGTTAAAAAATTAACATTGCAAAAAAAATTTTCTACTGTTTCTAACTTTGTGCTATAAGCATTTTCAGCATTAAAAATTAAAACCTTCATATAAAATCTGGTGGAAAAACTTTCCACTGCAACACAAACGCATATTTATTTACTTCAACGGTTAATTTCTTGATGAAAAAAAAACTTTGAGGTGAGAAACAATTTTCCGCTTGAGAGTACTAACAGTACTTATTTCTTCTTCTCTGAAACACTTCTTTTAGCAAATTACAGTCATTTTTTTACCCCCCAGGATGACATTTACTTTCACTCTGTGTTGATTTTAGTATTCTAGTTTCTCCATTTACGTCCTGTCTTTAGTCAAAACGGTGAACCAAAAGTCGACATTAAAGCTGTTTGATTTTTTTTACTGTAGGCACACCTATGAATCTGAAGTCCAAACTGAGGTAATCGCTTTTTTTCCCTCCATTCTGTAGTCGATGAAGTCATAAACCAATGTAAAGGCCCAGTTTTCCCTTTGGGACCTCTAGAAAAACTTGCTTTTTGGTGTGATAAGCGCCATTTTTTTTATGATAGTTAGATTTTTGTAGAAGTCTGGTACATTACTCGCTATATTATTGCAGCGATATCTGGAATCTTTTGCGAAAGAAGTATATTTTCAAACACAGATGTTTTTAATGTTATTTAACGTTGTTTTTAAATTAGATCTTTTTCTTTTGATAAGAAAAGATAAACTGCCTTAGAATTCAGTATTTGATAATAGTTAATATTTTACGTAAAAAGTAAGATAATATATACTTTCCAGTAAAACAAATGGAAGTTTTTATAAAACTGCATTTCCCGCCTTAAACAAGGGCATCAAGTATTTGTGTCGTTAATGAGAGATTACTTTAACGCATTGGCCTGTTTAATTAGGGCATCGTTCTCGTTACCGAAAGGTGGGGAGTTCGAATCCCGGTTTAGCCGATGATCCGTCGTGTTCACTAATGGCGACTGGAGTACGTAAAATATGTCGAGTCACAATGTCCTCCAAGTTCCCATTCCAAATTAATACCTCTGAGGGTGGTTGAAGTCAGGCTTATGGGTCTTCTCTGGTTTCAATCTTAAAATTGAAAAATTTAGATAGTGCTGCCATCTATGAGCCAAAAGTCGTACTTCCATCTTCGTATGAGGGTGCTCTATTCAAAAACGGAAGACGCTCTCTCTCTGACTTAATTCACATAGTCTCTGACGGGCCGGATTGGCGTTGCCAAGTGTCATCCGAATTAACAATAACTTTAACGCATAAAATAATTGTTTTGCATGCAATCATGAAGAGTACTAAAATTATGGGATTGCTATATTTCAAATTTTCAAGCGACAGTTTTAACAAGTTTAAATTCTTTGCTGTGTGAAATAATCTTTTAACATAATTGGAAAGAAATTGGTAATGTGAAAAGTGATTGGCTAAATATAAGTTAGACAATCACGTTTCATAATTCCAATTTTTTTTTTTTTTGTTAAATTCTATTCATTTTGAATGATACAAGGGGATGAGAATTCTTTCTTGATTAATGAACCAATTAAATTACGATTTATTAATTTCAAATGTTCAGTCATCTAAATTTTTTTTCTCATAAAAATCATCTTTAGGCTACTGTTTTTTATTTCAAACTGTTTAAATATATTGTGTAACTATATTTGCTGTTTAGTTATTAATTTTCACCAAATATAAAATAAATTTAAAAACTATATGAGTTTAATATTAAAATAAAGCAAAGTGTCCTAAAGTAAATCTCTTTTTATTGTATCCATAAAAATGTAATAATAGTAATTAATGTTTGATGATTTTAACTTTCTACGGAATGAAAGATTATACGCATATTGGCAGTTTTAACTCTTAATTTCTTTTATTCTTTGCGGGAGTCTTTCAAGCAAAGTATCATTCTCCACTTTACATTTCAAGATACATTAATTTAAAATCATAAGCGCCTGACAATATTTCATTGATAAATTATATGTACTTGTACATTATATGTATTTAATGCGTGGGAGATCATGCGCGCATTCCATTAGAATTAATCTTATATTTTCCCACTTTTATTCCTTTAACGCTTCCCCCAATTGAAAATTTTCCTCAGTTTGAAAAAGAATTGATAAAATTTCAAGAAAACTTGCACAGAATTCCCTCTTAAATAATATTAATTCTACTTCCAAGTTCTTAGTAGTCAATCACTGAAAAAATGTTCATCTTTACATCATCCTACATTGCTAGATATCCAAATTGCAACACCAAGAAATGCAAGAAATATCACAACAAAATTTACTTTGTAGATAACATGTTGACCAAGTATCAAATTATTAAATTTATAGACAACTGTGAAATCTGGTTCTTGCCGAATTCAGTAGCCAGAATAGCCGTTATTGTTGGAGATCACCGCTGCCACACGTTTCGGCATTGATTCAAAGAGACTTTGGATATATTCTTGTAGTACAACAGACTCCAAGGAGTACATCAGGTGCAGCTTTCTCAGATTGCCAAAGTGGATCTGATCAAGATAAAAAAGAGTGAGCCGGCAATGGAATCAATTCAATCTGGCGATTGATGAAGAACTCTAGGACAATGCGTGTCACATGTGGTCGCGCATTATTCTATTGAAATATGGTTGTGGGCTATTGAAATACGGAAGGAAAACTGGTTCCAACACCTCGGAGAGATTATGCTGGCTTTTTAATGTATCGGTAATGCATACTAGAGGAGTGCGGGAGTGATATCCAATACCACCACATAGTACGGATGCAGGACCAGTGTGGCGGTGCATGTTCAGCATCCTCTCTCCATAGTGTCTCGAGACTCGAATGCGATCATCGTGGTCATGTAGGAAGAAGGTGACTCGTCAGTAAAGACAATTTCATTCCATTCTGCCATTTACATCCTTCTTTCATTGGTGGTGGAGATATCCGTGGTTCTGCATCAAAGGTAGACGAAACAATTGACGTGCTGCGGACAGACCACTCTGATGTAAACGGCGTTGAATGGTAAGTGAAGACACTGGATGAGGCGTTACTGACTGAATGTGCTGTGCTATGGTTCATGATGTGGCTGAGTGATCCGTCACTGCCATGTGCACAATTTGCCAGTCATCTCAGGAAGTGGTGCACTGAGGTGGATGCGATCGAACACGTCGGCAAGCCGTACCCTTCTGCATCTAGCGATCACATATCCGCATTCGACAGAGGAAGGATTGTGGCCTACCGAGATTGTGGATTTCTTACAGGGAAATCAGTAGTCCTTTTGGATGAAACCAAACAACTGTAATGCGGATACTTGATCAAAAAATGATCGCTGTTTTCTAAGAGGCATAAGTGATCGTTTAAAAAAAATCACAAGAAAAACACAACTGCCAAACTTGAAATCGTCAAAACCGTGAAGCCTTAAATAGCGTTTTGAAGTGGTGCCACAGGCGCGCATGATGTGGGTATGCACTAAAATTTTAATCATTTGCATATTTGACCTCCACTAATGCATGTTGTAAATTTCATGTTATTTACATGCTTCCTTCAGGGTGTTGCATTTACGATGGGCAGCAGTGTATATATATCAAGATTAGATCGTAATGTAAACTGAATTGCTTTCTTCTAATTCCAAAATTCCAAAAATCCTTTTAATGCTATTTCCTTTGAAATTTATGAAATATCAAAATAAATTTTCTTTCAATTCGTAAACTAATTTACGGGCAAAAATCGAAGTCAGTTTAAGTGCCATTTAAGAAAAGAACAATTTTCTTTGTTTCAACATTTTTTAAGATTGAAACAAATTTACCTTTTAGGAATCAATTTTCTGTTTATACTCCTGTTTGTAATTTTTTGTTTACATTATTTTAAAGTTCTGTAAGGTCTTTGAATCATAAAGTAAAATTAGGTCCATTAAATTTTAAGAATTCTTGCTCATGTTTCGTATTAAAAGATAGAATTTCATGCGAAATCTTGACAAATTTATAAAGAATTCAGTTGCTTTCAGAATTCAGAGCCCATACATTTCTGTGATTATAAAGAGATTTTTGAGATGAGATTTAATGTTATTTTTAGTGCATAGTCACAACATAAACGAGGTTGTTCTTGCCTTTGTACTTATTGAAATCCATTCCGAGGTTTATTATTGTAAACATCGTATACGGAATGAATACACGTTTTTCAAGCAGAACATGTGAATCATGCTGTCAAATGGTTCGAGGATAGTAGGACAACATCTTCAAGTGAAACTATTTTTTTCCTATTCCTTTTCTTCTTTTCATACTTTGAACAGCGTTGACAAACTGGTAATCAAAACACTTTTAAGTTAATTTGCTCAGAAGTAGAGGGAAATATTTCTGTTTTGCTTATACGCACGATTAACACGGATTCTATAAAAATGAATAAGCTGGATTCTTTTTAGATTAAAATGCCTTAAATTTACCCATATATATTAACATTTGCATTCCATAAAACTATAGGAAGCCATTTCATTATACCATCTTCGTAAATGGAATGACGTTCGGAAATAAATTTCATCTTGTTATGCTGAGGTTACTAATTTTTTTTCTTCAGTTTACTATGGACTCCATTCCAAGACTTTCCTTTCTTTTAATTTTAAAGTTTCTCAGTTTTTGGATTCGTTAGTTGGTACTCATGATATTTGCCAAGCCCGTCAAGAGACTATACGAATGAAATCAGAGAGGGAGCGTCTTCCGTTTTTGAATAGAGCACCCTCATACGAAGGTGGAAGTATGACTTTTGGCTCATGGATGGCAGCACCATCCGAATCTTCCAATTTAGAGATTGAAACCAGTGAAGACCCATAGCCTGGCTTCTGATTGCTCATTGATGGCAGCACCATCTGGGTCTTCCAATTTAGAGATAGGAAGCCAAGGCCTGGCCCCTAACAGCCCCAAAGGTATTAACTTGTAATGGGATCATGGAGACATTGCAACTTGACATTTTTTACGTGCCCCAGTCACCAATTAGTGAATACGACGGATCTTCGGTTAAGCTGCGATTCGAACTCGTTACCTTCTGGTAACGAGAACGACGCCCTAACCAACCTGGCCACCGCTGCCATTCTCAATTTTTACCTGGTGTTTGTACTCATCTAATCATATGTAACTCTATTTTGAAAATTTGTGGTTTTGTGCTCCTAGATGATATGAAACTGAGACATACCAACCTTTTTAATAGTTAAATGAAAAATTTATTAATGAGCTATAATACTCTACAAAATAATGAAAACAAGAGTAATTTTTTAGTGATCTCATCCCAATGACAGCTATTTTTTAACTTTGTATATTTTTATCAATTTTTTTCGTTTTAACTCCAAAAATTCTAGCAACTCTAAAGCATCATACCTTTATCTCCCCTTAAAACCAACATAAGTAAAAAAAAGAGAAACACTTAACATAAAGGTGTGAACATCAGGTCAAGGTAAATTTGAAAGTTAATTGCCTCGTTTCAATCTAAAATTAAGCAATTTATATGAATGTTAAATAAAAGTTTCTCACAAAATGTGAAACAATTAATATTCTCATGCCCTATCTTTAACAACCTATATTATGCTTTCAGAGCGACCTGAAAATATTCTACGTTACTTTTCCAGTGAAATTATTTGTTTTCGTTAAGTCCAGACAGCTGTTCTCTGATTTTGATCACTTTATTCATTAATGTAATATTTAATGTTTTAGTTAACTTACTTCTGAACCTTATGTTTTACATATGAGCTGCTTGAAGAGGTTGAATCTATTCAAGAAATTTGTAAAGAACATGTTGATGAATCAACTAGTTAATGTTATAGTGTACAAGTTGATTTTTTTAAATGACAATGCTTGGAGAGCCCTGCACATCGATCTTATAGCCAAAATTGCACCAAACTCGGTATTTAGACTAATCAAGACATGGGGAAAAGGATTCCTTGAAAAAAATTTTAGTTCTAAAAATCACTGCTAGGGCATTTTGTCACGCTTTACAATATATAAAATATAAGAAAAGGAAAATACTAACATATACAATCGTACAATCAAATTATTGATGTTTTATTTACTACATTAACTTCTCCGGTGAGGAATTAAGACCACATTCAATGTGAGCACCGTTCTCTAAAATAACAATAATAAGATACGTAATTTTTCTGGTATGAAATTCCCGAAGATCTGCAGGTGCCTTACATTGATTCATATAATACAGCTGAGGCCGCAGTGGCCTGGTTAGTTAGGGCGTCGTTTTCGTTACCAAAAGGTTGTGAGTTTGAATCCTGGCTCAGCCGAAGATTCGTCGTTTTCACTAATGGCGACTGGGGTACATAAAATATGTCGGGTCGCAATGTCTTCCATGTTCCCATTAAAAATTAATACCTCTGGGGGTGGTTGAAGCCAGGCTATGGATCTTCATTGGTTTCAATATCTAAATTGCAAGATACAGATGGTGCTGCCATCTATGAGCCAAGAGTCTTTCTTCCACCTTCGTATGAGGGTGCTCTATTCAAAAACGGAAGACACTTTCTCTCTGACTTCATTCGCCTAGTATCTAACGTGCGGGCTTGGCGTTACCAAGTGTCATCAGAAACAACACTACAATACAGCATCACCAGTAACATACATTCCGGGAACGTGAGAGGCGTGGCTACTGGAGCTCATTACTTTAGCTGAGATTATTTGTCGGTGCCGTCAACTACTTGCTTTTATAGCCCCTATTACTGGTGTTGTCATCACACAACATTTGGATTTTTCTTTGATACTCGTGTTTATTCTGATTCTCGTTATTGTAAACTAAAGCAGACCCTAGCGGTGATTTTTAGAACTAAAATTTTTTTCACGGAATCCTTTTTCCCATGTCTTGATTAGTCTAAATACCAAGTTTGGTGCCGTTTTGGTTATTAGATCGCGCTACAACTTTCTCAAAACACTGTTACTTTAAAAACGATCACCTAGTACAAAATGTCCACCATAATATCCACCAACTGTTGAAGTTGTTACTTCCTATAACAACTTCGACAATTGGTGAATATTTACAGGAATTGAGGATAGGAAATTCTTAATTTTATGTATTAGTCATCATATTTCAATGATTTCATATTTGTTTTTGTACGTAGCTTTTTAATCCAAAATGTATTAAAAATTAAACCAAATTGAATAATATGGTACTGAACTTTTTCAGAAAGAAATTTTATGAACCTAATATGTTTTCCTATCATATTTCGCATAACATGAGTTATTACAGCCACTATTTTCTTCAAAACTTATATATCATCCGGTTGAATAATTTTCCAAGAAAGATGTTATCAAATATTGATACAAATTTTACTTGATTTTTTCCGAAATATAATTATAAATTTTAATCGTTTTTTTTTTTCAAAATCCGAAAATAAAATACTATATAATTAACTTATATCATTAACATTACAATGAATTGCATATGTTTCTTTTCATTACCATGCTGATGCACTGCTTGTCGTTCTGTGGTGATAATTATTTTGTCGTTGTCCGTCATGGCTCAACTTTTGCAAGTCTGCAAAGCATTAGCGAATTTTTATGGAATTGCATAATGGTGTTTATGACGATTTCAGGCCATGAGTATCTATTCTCACATAAAAGTACCATGTTACCATACCTTGCTTTTATGAAACGTAATAATTTTGAAAGTATTTACAAACTTAAATACAACTCTAACAAAATCAGATGTTGACTTCGTATCTTAATTACTCTTGAAACGAAATATTCATTGCATTTCATCAATCTTATGACAAAATCTGGAACTATTTTTATTGACATTTTTAATATCTAATTTCTATATTTATTTACTATAGGTTTGTAATAAGTTGAAATCCATGTTAAGCCATATAATCTGCCTGAAATTGCCTCGTGTACAAAGTGTTACTTTTGAACAACAAAGATGCTTCAGACTTTGCTTAGAATCTAATTTTTCAGACTGGGTGTGGTCTAAAACATTCCCAAAGAGTTACAGGTTGTTGTATGTCATTTAAACACAAACAGTTAAATATTACAGCAGTTTGTTTGATAGATTCTGAAAACTTTATTAATACTTAAGCAGATTGTCATTCATGTACAAAGCATAAATGCAACAACCAACTCTCATAATTTAAAAATGATTGGAATCGAATTTCAGGTCTTCCACTTTGAAAAGACTAGTTTTAAGACAGGCTTCTTTATCATACATCAAATATGGAACAAATAAATAAAATATCGTATAGTTTATTTTCTAGTGAAAAATATTATAGAATTAGTATACTCATGTCAAAAATATATTCCATTATGCAGGAATAAGAAATCAGCATTGTTTAAAATATATATTTCCATTTTATATGAGTTATTAATAATTTTATTTTAGGTATTAACGCGTTTTGTCAGAATTATTTAATGTCGAAAAGAACGATTGTATTATCAAGATATCAGAATCAGATAGAAAATCAGTATAAAAATATCAACATGTCGAGAGTTGTTGTTATGGCACTACGTGGGCAGAGATATTGCTATCTAAATGAAGCAATGACACATTTTAAAACCTCCATTTCGTTTATACTTTCAAACTGTAAACATCTGAAAAGATACGCAGTAAGACAATGATTATTAACATTTTTCGTAGCGAAAAATGTTAATAATCATTGTCTTAGATTCGCCTGTTTTCCCGTTCATCACATAAAGCAACGCCATTTTACTTCCGCCTGGTATTTCAACACGTGAAATTGTTTTACGTGACGGTATCATTCACTTCAAAACAACGTTAATAATAAAAAAAAATCGAAGCGATCACACTCGAAATGGCTCTCTTATCTCTTAGTACCTGCATTTTTGGGCTGGCTTTTATCTCCACCCCAAAAAAAGGCAAGCGTAAAAAAATAAACTGACAGATAAGGTCTCCCGGGTGATGTCAGTATTGAGTCGTTGCCTATATCTCGGAGTCATTCCACCTGGTCAACGCATCCATATTGTTTTACTCTACTTTTGAAAGCACGATACCGTTGAAAGGAACTATGTCGTGATATTTGATGTTTCCTTGTGGGTGGTGTGTTCTTATTTGTTCTGGAATTTTCTAACGCCAATCGTGGTGGTTCTTTGACACCAGCCAAGCTTTGGATACACTCTGCGTTTTAAATAATGAGAAAATGGTTGAGCTTGTTCTTCGATCCCAAGTATGTGTACCCAGTTCATCTCTACACGGTAAGTGCTCTTGAAGGCAGTTTGCGTATCTGATCATGCTCTAGCTTTTGTGTATATTTTGTGTATCTTCTTGTATATTTCTGCTGATTGTCTAGATGTTTACGAGTGTGGGTTATATATGACTTCCATTATAATATAATTTCAGAAACAATACCTGTTTTAGAAACTGCTAAAATACAAATAGGCCTAAGTTTAGATTGTCGTTGAGTACCTCAAAATGATTTTATAAGCGTGATTATTTGATAACAAATAAACTTAATTTAACAAAAAATTTCAATGCTACTGTTCACATGAATTTTATTTCTTTTTAAATTGTAAAAGCATAAATTATAATACCAGTTTATATATATATATATATATATATATATATATATATATATATATATATATATATATATAATAGTTATATAAATTTTTAGTGTTTGAGAAATAATTAAAGGTCACTTTATTTTTATGGATATTTTTATTTTTTAATTATTTTATGTTATTAATTAGCAACTGCAAATGCAAAATAATTTAACTATAAAATAAGTTGTGATAATCATTAGAAACAATAATAAACACTTTCCTGTTGCTTTTAAAATATGCATCATTAGTATTAAATTTCAAAACAAAAATATTCCTTAAAACTTATTCTTATTTCTTATAAAAAAAGGAAAATTATTTCCTTCGTATTTTTTATCGTTTAAAAATTTTCTACTAATAATATATAAAATCTAACCTAAATAGTGGTAAAAGTTTTATGTAATATAATTTCCAAAATCATTTGTAATGTTTTAAATTTTGGTAAAACTTTCTTTGGTCATTTTTTTCTTTCGAAATGATTCATCTAGGTCTTAAAATGGAATGTCACACAGGACAGACATTCACCATTATAAGATGAATCGAATCTATAAATTATTGTAGTGGCCAAATAGCCCGCCACTCAATCTAAAGCACTTTGAAAATCATGTTATATTTATATTGGATTTTGATTCATTTTAATTTGACCTAATAATCAAATAAATAGGCTTTTGAAACTATAGGATTTAAGAATTAATGGTCGATAATGCAGAGTTGTTCTTCATGTAGGTAGAAACATGACTCATTACAAGTTCTATATTGGAATACGTGACCCCAAGTACAATCCAAAGACCACGAAGCTACACACTGTAGGATATTTTGGATGTTATAAATAATAATAATCCATTACATAACACTACTCATGAATAACATTTTGCTTTGCCAAGAAATCTTAAAAGTAATTTAAAAATTTCGACTTCAAAAGAAATATTTAAGTACATACCATGGAGTGATCGACGAATATTCGTTAGAATCTTTTGGTATTGATTACAACGCTACTTGTGGCAAAGATTCTTTTTTGCCACATACTTTCGAGGTTCTACAAGAGTTCCCGAATACTAAACATTAAATATATTTTTAAAATAAACTCAAATGATGCTTTATATCGCTCGTATCAGCAAGCTTAAGCAACATGTTGTTAACTAGCTTGTACATGTGGTCATATATCCCTATATATTTCCTCTTGTTGTGTTCCAGACCTTGAGGTACAATTTTGAATAATAGTTCTGATTCAACATGTATAAAAATTAATAAAATGGTAATTCATCCTCTAATGATATTGGATAATAAATTTTCTGCCGCCACCCAACCTGTCTAGTGGTTAGCGTAACTGACTACGGATGGGGAATACCTGGGTTCGAATCCTGGCTCGGGCATGGATGTACTTTCTCTCTCTCTCTCTCTGTTTTTTGTCCTTTCCTCAGATGGTGGATGAATGTAGCCCGCCCTATTAACGGTTTTGTGGTGGTGTGGCGTGGGCGATGCTACTCGTACCTCCGTGACGTGGTTCACTGGTGCCCACCGTGCAACGATAAAATGAGTAGCAGTTTCCGGCCTTGTTGTGGCAAATGGGCAAATGTACTTACTTGCTCAAGGGTGCCCGCCATTAGAAATAAAAAAAAAATAAATTATCTGTCACCCATCCTATCTAATGATCAGCCCCAGTTCGGGCATGAATGCACTTTCTCTCCCTCCTGTCTTTGTTTTTTCCTTGTATGAATTGAGAATGTATGGTAGCCTACCCAATATACAGGTACCTATGGCATGTGTGCACTAAAGAAGTCGGACTCCACACCAAATACGGTTCAGTTGGAAAAAGCGGAGAAGCGCACCCTATATTGCCAGCTTTGCTTGCTATACTTGACAAAAAAAAATCTAAGTAACTAGAAAAAATATGATAATCATTACTTGTGAAGATCCGACCATAACCGTAATGTGTAAGACTCATCAGCGATACTGAATCTTTAACTCTGATCAAAATTTCACTAAACAATTAAAAATTAATTTTGTTTTTATAATAAAAATAATAATTATTGAAAAAAATTTCCTCATAATATATAAATAATAAGAATAAAATTATTCGATATAACATTGATCATATAGAAGTAAACTTACATAAAGGCTTAAATTTCCTTTAAAAAAAAAAGGACACAATAATTTTTTTTTTTTTTTTTTTTTTTTTTTCTTTTCTTTTTTTTTTTTTTTTGCTGTTTTTTATCAAAAGATGTTTTGAGACTATTCTATTTCTTTTTATACTGAAATAAAGATAAGAAACATTCCTAAAGATAAGGAAGGTGGCGCACTTTTTAGTGAGATGAAAAAACCCTTAGAAATCAACAATCTGTAGTAAGTCGACGATAGTTGAGTTGTAGTAAACGCTAGAACACTTGTAATTTGTAAATTTTTATTCTTAAAATCCAAATAATTTATAAGCTCTTTATTTTAAGGGTACGTTTATCCAACAGGAATTATATTTTTTAATAAAGTCCTATTTTTACAATTAGTTTATAATGATTTAAACTTAAAAAAATGTTTATATGACAATAGAAATTGTTGAGAACGAAACGACTCAAGCGCCATCTTTTCTAAACTTGAACTCAGTCGTGTATCAAATAGTTACTTTTTATCTATATATATGTCATTAAACCGATAGAATGTTTAGTTCATGTTGCTAGGAATTTAATCTTTACCGGAAAAGTTTTCTTTGAAGTAAATATTATTTGATACTGAGCAATCACATGCTATAAAAATATTAAGGTTAAGTCAAGAAAGAATTTTTCAAAGCTGCATACAACTGTAAAACCAATTTTATATATATATATATATATATATATATATATATATATATATATGTTTGAATATCTACAAACATTTATTCAGAAAAAGCATTATTTTTTTCATATTACTTCTCTTATAAATACTGACGAGTTGTCCAGAAAAAAAAAGCTTTTGAATAGGATTTTAATTTCATTTGTAAATATTGCAATCAGTTGTTATATGTGAAACATTGTAATGACACCAATCAATCAACTGCAACATGGTGTTGAATCTTGATGACGTCATGAAGTTTAAAGCTTGATTGGGGTTTTCCTATCCCCCTTCACCAACAAAATGACAAGAAGCCTTTGAATATCTATCTCTATCGTACATTGGCCCCCTTATGAAGATAATTTTTAAATAAGTGAAGGCAGATAATTTTTTATTAATTATTTTGCATAGGGCAAACATGGTCCAGTGATAGGATATTGCTTTTCAGAGCGAAAGGTACCAAGTTCGATCCTAGCCACTATTGAACAACGACATTTGAGTTTCTGGCTTCTGAATGCTCGTCTATCTGGGTGAGAGCTTGGGAGTTTTCCGAATTTCATCTCTTATGACACATGAGTACAACCTCCTGTCTATTAAAAGCCTTTCAGAGAGGCAATTATGCTGTTGTTAAAACTCCTTAAAATAACTTTGGTCCGTTACGTAATCAATAATGCATGGTCAAAACTATCTTTCGTAGGCGTAATCTTAAACTTCAATTCACTATTGATACTTAAATGTGCTTTAAAGTAAGAAATGGTTTTAGGCTTCTATGCAACTGTTAGTAATAATTTTTTAATATTGAAAAAGGTAAAGGAATTCTGTTTACTTATTATTGTTACTCAAAAAATTCATATTATATTATTACTTAATTATTAAAATATTATTGTTAAAATTTATTATTACTTAAAAAATTACTTTCAATTTTGCATAGAATATTTATATTAATTATATTCCTAAATACTCAAGTTTCAATTGATTCCGTTTTCAAAGTATTCAAAAAGCAAACATCTTATATAAAATATGCGACTTTATTTCACATATTTCATGCAGAATGCCTTAAACAAAAATATTGAAAACATACGTAGCTAAACTACTTCAGTTTTTTTAAACTGAATCTGCTTAAAATAGATTAAATATAAATGGGAAAACATTTCAATGTTAGATTTCTTAGAAGTCATCCAAAAATAAATAATTCTGAAGTGGTTTTTGGATAAATGATATCACTCTTTAAGTTTCATTATTCATTGTCATTTTGTAATAAAAGATGCCAAGTGACGAAGTCATTTATAATAAATGAATAAGGCAAGGAGAGTTTGAAATGAAATATTATCGTTTTTGATAAGTAATCGATAAAATAAAATACTGTTCTCAGGAATTTCACAAAAAACAAAAACAATGATGAAATAGTTAAAATATTATCAATAGATGGATAAGCTCTCAATTTTGTCTTTACCATTTCTATTATTTTTCACATGATATTTAAATATGATTTTGAAAAAAAAGTTTCATTTTCGATGGCGATTAAGTTCATAATTGATAAAACTACTTTTCGCTATCTATAGATAAGTAACAGCATTCCTATTATTTTAAATTGAAACTTGAGAGATAATCTTATATATATATATATATATATATATATATTAAAAGATTTATTAATTCTTCCTGAAAATTACCGTGAATATTTTTAAAAATGACTCTTTACAAGATTTTAGATAATAATAAGTCGAAAAGAGGATTTATTTTCTGCTAATAATCATATTTTATTTGCATCCTTGCGATAATTAGTTGTAAATCTGAGTTATTTTTGATTATCTATTATAAAAATGTTATATATATTTTGTATTTTTTTATTTAAAAAATTAAATGGATATATTTTTGAATAAAAAAATTAAACAAAATTTAGTAAGATGATTTTTGGGTTCTTTTAAAATATTTTAAAAATTAGCTTGGTTTATAAAGATTCAAATCCTGTTACCTGGTTTGAGATAGAAACGATAACTTAAAAAAAAATTATCCAATATAGCATTATCGATGAAAACTTTTCCCGAAACCAATTTTTAAATAAAAAAACATTTAAGAAAAACTTTTATTAACAAAAAGTTCTTATAGAACATTTTTTTTAAAAAAAAAAGTTCTATAAAACTTTTTATTTTTAGGTTGTCTTCTTCAAGGTATCTGGTTGGCGGATAAGTGAATCTCGTTTGATACTTTTAACCAATCAGAGAACGCCATTTTGAGAAAATATATGCATTTTAATATGCTAATGTCTCACCAGATATTGAAAGATGTTAAATAGAAGATGAGGCAATCTCATGTAGGTCTTCGAATGGCAGAAGTTCGATTTTGGAGAGGCATTTGATTGCTTTCTATTAAATGAATCGTTTAATAAATGACTAATTGGTTAACCTATATTAACTAGTTAGTACGGATTTATTTCCTTATGCTTATGTATTCATGCAATTGATTTCCTATTTTTTTTTTCTATATGAGGCTAAATACCCGCTCAGGTGACACTTTTAAACACTTTGATAATATTTTTTTAATGTCAATAATTTACATAAACCTAATAAAATTGTAATTCCACAAGAGCGACCACATAAGCTGGAAAGCAAGTTGTTTAATTTTAGACATTGTGGCGCTCATTTGTGATCTTTTGTACATTCTTGTATGCTCTTTTGCATATTTCTCTTGTACATTTTGCATTTAGGCGTGGTGCCTGGTTGGTTAGGGTGTCGTTCTCGTTACCGGAAGATAATTAGTTCGAATCCCGTCTTACCCGAAGGACCGTCGCGTTCACTAATAGCGACTAGGGCACGTAAAATATGTAGTGGTCGCAGTGTCTTCCATGTTCCCATTCTAAATTAATACCTTTGGGGTTGTTAGGAGCTAGGCCTTGTGTCTTCTCTGGCTTCCTATCTCTAAGTTGGAAGACCCAGATGGTGCTGCCATCTATGAGCAAAAGTCGCACTTCCATGCTCGTAATGGGAATGCTCTGTTCTATAACGTAAGATGCTCTTTCTGACCCAGTCTCAGAAGGGCGTGCTTGCCTTCTCTAAGTGTTATTATTAACAACATTTTGTATTTTATTCCTTTTTTAATTAAATGTAAATTTTATTTATAATATAAATAGAGAAAATAAATTTTATTGTAGAAATCAAAGAGCTTACTTCTCTTATTTGTTCCTTCCAAAAAGTTTTTTTCATAGGTTTAAAAAAATGTCACAAATGAATTTACAATCCTTCTTAATTTTTTAATTTGATTCACACAAGTCTTGTCTAAGCATTTTCTTCGTTTAACGCTGTACTTATTTTTCAATTTCCTTTTAGTCTAACTATTTCCCGGAAATAGAATTGCCAAAATTTATTAACATAATTTTCCTTAATATCTTGTATGATTGGTTATCGACACTTATTTTGCGATCTTTAATCTATTTCTATTGGCTCAGTTGTTGAAGCAATGTATAAACATGTTTTCATTTTGAAATGATTTTAATTTAGTTATCTAATTTTATTATTGTTTTGAGTTTAATATGCAGATTGTTTCAATAGAAAAATTCTAGTGTAAATAATAACAATCATATTTCTCGCATATAATTGTTATCATTCAATATTATTAAAATTGTAAAATACGAAAATTAATTATTTTTTCCATGTAGAGACATTAATGCTTATCAATGAAATATAGAAATTGTTAAAAATTACATTAACGTGAAATATTTATTGATTATTTAGTAATAAATGCTTAAAGTTCAGAATATATTAAATAATAAATAAATTATATTAATAATAAATTATACGTTACATTATTTTAATAATAGTATTAAATAACGTCAAAGAGGGAATAAAAAATTGTAGTTTTTTTTAATAAAAATATCTGATAAAAATAGAAGATAATAAAATAATTACATCTACTTAAGGCATAAAAAATTATATAAAACAAAGGAAAAAATTCCCTTAACTCTTCCAAATAAATTATTCATGATTGAAAAACCAATTAAAAAAAAGGAATTTTCTTACTTTGGAGAAAAATATTTTAAACACTGATAAGATCTTTTAAAAATAAATTTTTTCTCTTTAGAAAAAATAAATATAAGTTTAAATCGGTTTCATCCATAATTAATTTTTGAAAAGATTGAAAAAAATTTGATTTTGTTAATGATTGCATTCAAACATGAAAATAACTGTAAATAAAAAACATATTCAGTTTGATTTAAATATTGAGAAGGGACAATTTTGTCCCTTCGAACATTCATTTCGAAGATGCATTGCTCTTATTAAATAAATAATATGAAATGTCATTTTCATATTAAGTTCTTTGAATCTTTTTGTCTTCTAATAATTATTTTTGTCGATTACATTTTACACATGGTAGAACTAATGACATCAATGTCTATATTTAAAAAGCTAAGCAGTTGCAAGCATTAACTTATGGAATTGGAATCGAACTCATGAACTCTAGGGCTGAGGGCAGAATGCTAATTATTCAGCTATCAGCTTGAATTTATCTTATGTACATAAGATTCATATATAATGTCTAATACCAATGTTTATGGGGTTGATAAAATTTGTATGACACTGTTTATCACAATGAAATACAATGTTTTGGTCCAAATGCGTAATGCAGCAACTGAGCACAATTGTTAAAGGAATTAAATCTTAAGCAACTTAGGAAATGAAATTCGTTTGCAATCAGCAATATTTAGAAATTTGATAGCTTGGTAGATTAGGGCATTCGTAAGCCTTATCAGTAAGAAGTGAGTTCGAATCACACCCCAACTGAAGATCTGTCGTGTTTACTAGTCACGGCTGGGGCATGTTAAATATGTCATAATCGCACTGTCTTCTATGTGAAATGATGCCTCTGAGGTCAAGTCTGGGGTTCTTATGCTTGGTTATTGCTTCAAAATTACGAAGTCCCAACCTTTCAGGGCAACAATATTTAGTTTGTGGGATGTTTAGCTGGAAAAAATGATTATGGTAGATACTTGTTTCACATTTTACCTTTGAATGATTCAACAAATAAAAACTAATCAGTGAAAATGAATGAAGAAAGTAAATAATTCAATTGATTAGAAAAGAAATTGCTAATTATTATTCCTTAATCTTCCAATTAAAGAAGTACAGATGAAAATTTAAGCACTTTTAGTAATGAAGGGTGGGAATTTTAAATCTTATTAGATCGTTGCTTCATATTGGCTAAGTTACTTTATTTTTCGGTCATTCTTTGCAAATTTGAAGCATTTTTAGCACTGAAGGGTGGAACTTTTAAAGCTTATTAGATCGTCATATTGGCTTATATTATCTTCATATTGGTTAGGTTACTCTATTTCTCTGTCATTCGTTGTAATTTTAAAGCACTTTTAGCACTAAAATATTAAATCTTATTAGATCGTTATTTCCTATTGGTTATGTTACTTTTTTTCTGTCTTTCTTTTTAAATTTGTAGCACTTTGAGCACTAAAAGGTGGAAATTTTATATTTTATTAGACCGTTTCTTTGTACTGGTTAGATTACTTATTTTTTCTGCCCTTCTCTGTAAAATTACATAACTACTAAAATTTATTCTAAAAAATTAAGAAAACTTAGCGCCTTCATAAAACGATATAATTAAACCTGTCTTCAAAATTTTCAGAAGATATATTTTATATGTTGCTTTAGTTTGTCAACGCACATTTTAGATAATTTTCTCAATTAAGAGAATAATTTGATACACCCCAAATCGAAAAATTCAGATGAATTGATTTCAAATTTTATTTAAATTGAAAAGCTCTCCCTCACTTTCTACGAATATTTCGTGAACCGAAAAATTCTCTTTTTTTTTTTTCATCGGATGAATTAAATTCTGATTGAATTCACAAATTAAAATGTAAAAATTTTCAATCACTTTCTTCAAGTGAATCAATTTCCATTTAAATAATTCAAAATTTGAAACATTTTGCTTCACTTTGACTACTAGAATGGAGAATATTTAAATTGTGACACGTGATCTGGGATCTTTCTTAAGCATTTACAATAGGGATTCCCTTTTGCAATGGTAATTTGGCTGAATATTGAAGTTGGTTGATAAAATTTCTCGCATACAACTAAACAATTTCTTGGTCATATAATGTAGGAGACTCTGAACAACAAATTGAACTGTGTGGTTAAAATATACTTGATGAATATTCCATCAATCTTCATAAAGAATGTCCTGAGATCTTTCATTCTTCATAAATATTTTGCATGTGCAAAGTTTTGCTTTATCAACATGGCAACAGTGCTCTGATTGCTTTTAAAAATGATTTCTAAATAAGAATTTTTCCTGTTTCACTCTTCAATGAAGGAAATAGCCTGTTTTTTTGATGAAGGGGCTGAAGACTTTAACCATTTGCTACAATATTATGCAAATTATTTTTATTCTCCCATACTTTACGCTGTTTTGGCTTCTAGGAATTTAAGGTAGTTGATTCATTTGAATTGGAGAAAGTTTTTCGCTTCCATCTTCTTAATATGAAACATATGGTTAGCAAATTGATTTACATTGTTATTAATGTAAATAGACTACAGGAGAATCCATAGAGCACTGATTCTTAAGCTTTTTTCACAATTCCAACGATTTTAATATTTTACGCAGCTTCTAAACTTATCTTTTTCTTTGTATACTAACGCACAGTGTAAAAAGTTTGTCATAATAATTTTAAATGTAAAATAATAATATATGCTTCAAAAACAACATTAAGGGATGAATTACAATATAATAATAAGAATATTTTTAATCAGAAATATGAGCTTGAAGTTTCTTGACAATTTCGTATATATTGTGTTGTAAAAATAACAATGTTACACTCGTGTAGTCTTCCACATTTAAAAGTCTCGATCTTTTTTTACGTTTTTATATTGACTAATGCTGAAAATCCGAATTCACACAAATAAGGTATATCAAACTGTCATTGTAGACACTAAAAACACTTGAACTTTCATCACGTTGGCAAATATTTTACTTTATGAACAGTCACAGTTATCGAAGATAAAAACGGTTTCTAACTGTAAACGATGTGGTACTTAACTGTAAAAACAAGTTTTTTTATGCAGTGTACTTTAAACAAACTTTACTTGTAATAAAAAAGCATTATAAATTTTACTATATATGTATTTCTAAATTTTGGCAGCACATTTTAAAAATAACGTGGCACACAAAAGTGCTACGGCTCAGTGGTTGAGAATCACTTGTGGAGAGAAATATTGTGAAATTTTTAAATTTTATTCTCTGTGGGATAGAAATTAATAACTAGTATAACTACTAACTTTCAGAAGTTTTAAGTCGAACTAGATTTATTATAAATGATATTTTGATTTATGTATAAAACTTTTTGGTAAAAATTTATTGTACGGTCACCCTTGGCGACTTATGCAAAAAGTCGCCAAAAATCTAGCATTTTGCACAAGCGAGATCTAAAAATAAACAGAATATTGAAAAATATATTGCCTGATTGGTCGAAATTCCTCATTTGCAATTGGACGAAATTTGTTTTGAATGAAATTTGCCAGAAAATGTTATTTATCGCCAAATGTAGAAAAATCATGCCAAGGGTGACCGTACAGTAAATCTTAGCCTATTTTTTTTTATTTTTAGAATTAAAAATTAATGATATTTAAACAAATTTTAGAGGAAAATTATTCCACCAGAAACGTTTTGATAAAGCTGTCGAGCATAAGCCGAAAAAACATTTTCTATCAATTCTTATACGTTGGCGCCAGCTGGAGTTTTACGAAGAGTAAATGAAAAATTTTTTTGTAAATCTCTCTCTTTGAGAATTTACATCACACTGCTCATGCGTGGTACTAAAATCCAATGATCCTGTGATCGTTTGGCGGGATTTCCAATTTTGGTGCCAAACAATCAAATAAAAACAAATTTCTTATCAAATGCTTCAAAGGTTTCTAGCACACAAAATAAATTTCACGTATATTAACAGTTGCGTTACGTCATACAAACGCAAGAAATCATTCCGACATAGTAAACCAATTTGGCACACTTTATCTCAGCACTCTCATCTAGGAATTAACCATTCATAGCAGTTCGCTATTCTTGAAATCTTCATATTTTGACTCACATCCATGATTGTTCTTTAAGTCTTGCAACAAGACATCAACAGGAATTTTACGAAGTGTGAAGTAAAATTTTCTTATTGAAATCTTAGTGTTAATTTCGGTTTCCTTTAATTAAAATTACAATTAGCAATTTTATTGTAGATGCAAATTAATTTTTTCAACCATACAATCACAATATCTTGATGTATTCATTCAATTCATTTGAAGAGAAACTTCGACACAAACATTAATTTTGATGTTTCTACGATGTGAGTTTCAAAGTAATTCCGTACACAGTAACGTTTTGATGAATGTTTTGAAAAGTTGTTTATTCCGAATCTTGAGGCAACAGCAATTTAATTATTTTCAGAACGAATACAAAAGATCTATTTCTGTTATGTACTTTCTCTCCTAAATTGAGAAATTTTAACATTTGCATGTTTTACTTCAGTCATTTTCAAGAGCCTATTTCTGCAAATTGAAATTGCTGTTTTCTCAACTGAAAATAATTATAACTAAACTAAATAAACTATAAAATAAAATAACTTAACTGAAAATCACAAAAACTAATCTCAAATCACATTCAAATTATGAAATTAAATTTGTTATTCTTCTCTTAAAATTTCTGTTTAACATCCATGATGAATCATAATTATCTATGAACGTTTAACACCTTATGATGGTATGTGCATGATGAAATCTCGAATTCTTTATCTTTCAAACAAAACAACAACCTTATTTCTAAACAAGCTATCTTTGATTTTAACAAATGTGATAAAAAAATGCACTTTTTTCAAATACAGAAACTATCAAAGCGCGTTTTATCTTTATAAAAGCACTATCTTAGAACATGGGGTACTGTTGTAGTCCGAATGGAAATTTATTATTCTCCTTTTTAAAAGCCGAAGGAACAGATGCAAATCTTATTGAAGACCACTGTGAGAAAGACTTTGGATCATAACTATTCACTAGTTCGAATGTTACTCTGTTAGTGAGTACTGGTATGTCAGCTCAGGTATTGATTTCGTCTCATAATTATTCAAAGTTAACAGTGGCTTGGCTGAGTTTAAAACTTTCTCCTGCAGCAATATGATGTGTAAAAAATTAATATTATAGAATATACATCTTCAATGACAACTTAAAAAGTGATGGCAAAGACTTGATGGAGGGAAAGTGAAGTTAAAGTAGCCAAGATGTAGCAATCTCTATACTTAACCGAAATGAAGAATATTCGGGTTCGGTGTAGGTTAGGGTACTCCTTGGATTGGCAAAATATTTGATGATAAATATTGGCGATAAAATTTAATTTCTGGTAACCCTACTATTTTTAGTATTTTAACTAACATAGTTTCAGAGTTGCCATTTTATTATTCATATTCTAATGTCTATTTTGGCATTAAAATAATAACCGGAAAGGCTGAGTTTTACCGTATGGTCACCCTTGGCGCGATTTTTCCACATTTGGCGGTAAATAACATTTTCTGGCAACCAAACCAATTCCGACCAATTGCAGTGAGAGATTTCGACCAATCAGGCAATAAATTTCAATATTCCTTTTATTTTTAGACCTCGCTTGTGCAAAAAGGCGAGATTTTTGAAAAAATCGCCAAGGGTGACCGTACAGTAAATTTTTACCACCAAGAAATCAAGGGGTACCAGTAAGTAAACTTTTACCAAATATTCATGTTTAAAGAGTCTATGCAAGTTACAAGTTCCCTCATGTCTGATGTTCCTCCATTTATTAGGAACCCGCAACATTGTAAGCAGGTTCCTTCTTACCCAAAAACCTTGACATTTGATCATGACTTAAAATTACGAAAATGTTTACCTGTGCTTTAATTCTTCGTTTTGATATTTGTTGCATTGAATGTGACATTTGATGCAATAAATATCGAAGTCAGCTAAAAGGCACAAAAGTTTTATTTTGGCACAGCTACTTTTGTTAAATTTTTGGAAGATATAATCGTTTATCTGATAATCTGGATTTGTTTATTCTAGATTTGTAATATTCTTAGAATATTACAAATAAGTAAGAATAACTTAATAAGTAAGTTAATAACTTAATAAGTAAGAATATTCGGGTTCGGTGTAGGAACAGATACCTATTGTTTTGGAAGAATATTTGGTGATAAATATTGGCGGTAAAATTTCATTTCTGGTAACCCTTGTATTTTCAACCTTGGTAACCTTGATAAATTACAAAGCTCTTATTCTATAAAAGATATGAAAATTGTTCATTAACTTACTTTCTTTAACTTATCCAAAGAGAGAGAGAGAGAGAGGTATGATTAAGTTAAATCATTTATGTTTTATGATAAAAATCGTGAATAAATACTAATTTTATCTTAATTTAGCTTTTGTGTAGCGGCTATGGCCATTTTGTAAATCGCATCTTAGCATAATATTAAAAGAAATCGTCAAAAAATCAAGGGTTACTCGTTTGTTTGTATATATATATATAATTTGATCTGTTAAATTTTATTACAATTACGTCAGTTTGGAGACATTTCTTCTTCGCCAAAAAAATGTCGAAAATGCATATAAGAGATTATACGGCAACCATTTTTCTCATTGGAATTCATTTTTTGGTTTAAAAGGAAAATTGAACTAAATAACTTGAAATATTTGATAGCAAAAAAAGTATTGATATCGTCAAAAACAGTAGAAATTCCGAATTTTTTGATTTACCCCATCCAGATAAAGCAAATACTTCATGAGTGACAAAAAAAAAATTACGCAATCATATGAAAAAACAAATCTCAGATTTTTTGTCAGAAAACATATTCAATATATTTAATAGCAGAAAAAGAATTGTCTAGCTGATAAGAAAACTTTTTTCAGATACAATTTCACTCGGTTTGTTAAACGTGTTTTGTAATCAACTCAGATATTTGCATTTTATTTTTTCAAATATCAACTCTTTGTAAAGAATTTATTTTAAGCTATTCATATGAAATTCCGATTCAAATTTTCTATTCTAATTAAGATACATTTAAAGTGAATAATAAAATTATTAAAATTTATTAATATTAAAGTGAAAGGAAATTATTTCACTGGCAACTGTATTAAACAATACTTTAATATAGAGATAAGAAAATATTTTTAGAGACTAAAAACATATCAGACTTTGATTCTTCCAACAAGATATAGGAGTTAAAAGATTTATAATTTTTAACTGTACTAAAAGGAAACATCCATTCAAATTAATGTTCAATAATTAATGTCAAATAAATTTTACTGCACAAAAAACATGACATAATTTATATATAGCAAATTAGTTTCATATTGTTTTTGCTTAGTAGAATATATTTATTTTGTATAATATCTATTCGACATAGGAATATGCAACTTTAAGGATTATCCAGAAAATTATGCAAATTTAATAGATGCTCTTTGGCAAGCTATTCATCTCTTCCACGTATTTTAAATAAGATATAAATATAGGATCCTGGAGAATGTGCAATTTCCCTATCGTTATTCATGCTAAAGACGTCATCGTAAAAATTTCATACCTGCCTCAAAGGACAAATGTATTAACAAAGAATGCTTCAACGGAGGCAGTTAGAGCAGGCCATTTTACGAAAGGCATGGTGATCGGGCTGAGAAGTGCTAGTTGGTCCATTCGAACGATCTCATCTGATACACAACCGGATGCCTCCACAGTGCACTCACTAACTATTGTTAAAATGGTGGAAATTGAGACAAGTTGGAGACTATCAACATCAACACGGAATGATTGACAAACGTACTGACTTGTCACTTTTACCTCCTTTCAGCGCAATGTCCAAGGCACCCTAAATGTTGCCATATCGACCAAAACCATCCTTCGTTTGGTAACTAGTAGTCTACATTCATGGCTTCCGATAAGAAGACTTTGATCACGATAAGAATTTGGACCACAGATTCGCTTCCGTGGTCTTCTGGAAATGGTTTGTGGACAACTGGCACCTTTACATCTGCGTGTGTTGTGGAACGAGTCACTATGGGATCCACGAGTGCTTGCCACACGATACCTCGATTCTCTCGCCTCGTATTTTTACTGGTAGCCCCAGATCCAGTACACGCCCCACGTGAGTACCATCTCGTATCCACTGCTCCCAATATGTTCTGACGGCACACTCCGAACGATTGACCTGGCGGGCAACATGGCACGTCAACTGGCCTGTAGTTTACAAGTCGATGATGAGGACCTTCTCAAACTAGCTTAACTGGGTGAAATGTCTTCTCACATGTCTCCCTGGCATTTTACAGCTTATTAAAGTTCTCCAAGCTACGACATGGGAACGTCACGTTTCTGAATCTCAGCGCCGATTTATATAGGGCCTACTTCCTGATTGTAGCGCAACTGCCGAGTGTGGAGTTATGAGCATCTGCAACAAACATGGACTATTTGCATATCGGATCTTTTTGTACTTGTTTGCAAAGTTTCGTACTTTTACCTTTTTTCCTTCTGCGTCCGCTATTTTCAATGTTGCTGAATGTATTTTCAATGCATATATTTTTCTAATTCTGTATAATTCCACAAATGTATATACTAGCTACGTTTAATCTAGGTTTATAAAATATTTTAATCTAGATTTACTATGCATACACATATACGTATATAAATTCTATATTTATTATTTTTTTTATTTAGGTATACAACTGATATATTTTGATTTACTGTAATTGTGTATGTGTGTAAAAATGCTATGTATAATACGCTGTTACTAAAACTGTACATCCAAAGTATTTTCTAATGTTTTATCTTCTGCTACTTTACCATTGCTAAGATGACAGTTGAATGTAGAGTTTTTATGTACGATTTAAGAATAGTACATAAAAAACCTTCCCGCCTCGGGCTCTGTTATTTGTAGCGGTTATGTCTCTATGTTAAATGCAAGTTCTGCTCTTTTCATACGCATACGGGAAAATGAATATTGAGCACCAAATAAATAATAAGTAAATCGAAACCCGCTTTCCAATACAAGAACACAGAAACTTTAATAATTAGCTACTTACATTTCTTTTATATAACCAAGTTAATTCTATGAACAGTTATACATAGTTTAACAATAAAAGATCATTTGAACTTTTATTTCAGAAAATACATAAAATAAATTTGACTCTTTTTTAATTTATTTTCCAGGCGAATGGAGAAGAAGATTGGGAATATGAAGAGATCACGCTGGAAAGGGTAAGTTCTACTCATTATTATAATAATAATATTGTTATTGTTAAATAACAATAATATATATATATATATATATAATTAGACTCTAGATTCTGAAAACTGTTGCATTTACGAATGATTTCTTAAAATTAGAAAGATAGAAGCATTTTGTTTTCAAATATTTAATCTAAGAATAAATACCTATTTTAAAACAGTTTATAAATAATATTGGCCCACATATATGCTATATTATCAAATAAATTTCCTTGTAGATAATATTATCTACAAAAAAATTTTATTTGCAAATATATATATATATATATATATATATATATATATATATATATATATATATATGCATGCATGCTATTTTTGCATTCATATTAATACTCTTAAATAGTGTACGAATGTATAAAATGATATTTATAAATCTCAATTAAAGAATATTCTTATTACTAAGAAATAAATAATTTGCTTTTATATGCTATGAAAATGCAGAATATTTACACTTTTAAATAATATATCTTCATATAAATCGTTTACTGTAAATACTATATCCAAAAATAGAACATTATTTTCAAATTATGTTTTCCGAATAAAATATTATCTAATGATACCGATGTGTTTTATCTGTAAATAGCATTTTATTTATACTCAAGGTGTAAGTTTTATTTGTAGGTATAAATTTAACAAATTAAATTTTATTCGACACAAATGGTATTTTTTTAATAATATGCAACAAAGAAACCTTTATTGTACTTACAAATAAAATGCTAAATATAGTGTATACAGCACATTAACTAAAGATTTTGTGACAACAAATTAAATAACTTTTATTAAAGCATTGAATTAAATTTTATTTTTGACAACGGCTCTAAGTACATATTGTATCGATGAATAAAGGGTTTTAAATATTTTCTTTCAATAAAATCTTTATATATATATATATATATATATATATATATATATATATATATATATAATGAATAAATCATTGCTTATATACTGCTTTAAATCTACAAATAAAATATTACTATTTTTTGTAGATTTAAAGCAGTATATTTGTAGATTTAAAGCAGATTTTACCAAATAAAATTAAATAATATCAGCGAAAACCATATCGTATGTATGAATGGAACGTTTGACGTAAAACCTGTATTAATGAATAAAGCATAATCTGCAGAGGTATTTGTAGGTAAAGATAAATTTTAGTGACTTTCAGTAGTTTATTTTATATACAAAAGATTTCAATATATAATGTTATGATAAACCGGCTTTTATCTTTTTTTAAATTTTAAATGTATTTACTTATTCTTTGGCATTCATTTTTTAATACATTTTGCAAACAATTTATAATAAATCTATCATGGCATCACTTTATATCTTCTTCTGTTCATAATGTTCTAAGTAGAAAATTATGATTTATCAAAATATGATGTCACTTTCAAATTAAAGCTTTTCCTTCAAAGAATTCGCATTTACAAAAATATTAAAATAACATAAAGTTTAAAGTAAATGTCATCTCAAAAATTTTCAAATAATGCCATAGCATTAGGTTGTCAAAAATACTTGAAAGGAATTGTATTACTTTTAAAAGTCGTGTCAGAAAGAAGTGGGAGATTTACAGCTCACCTTTACTTCAATATCTCAGGTGCTGTCTGTCAACGACTTTTAACCCCTATATTAAAAAAAAGGGAGCTCAAAGTAAACAAATCCTTCAAATATTCTTTTTAAGTAACTTAGTTTTTTTTTTTTTCTTCTTTCCTTTTTTTCCATTTTATTTTAAAAAGATCTCGCTTGCTGAGTTTAGTGTTTACTTTGTTTCATGTCCTGGTTTCTGTTTGGGGAAAAAAATCAAGCTTTGTAGTTTAATATTTCACACATGGCTGACTTAGGAAAATACATTTTAAGCAGTTGCAGTTTTCCCTTCATCCCTTAAAAATCCCTATAAATCACGCGATAAGTGTTCACTCGATGTTTCAAAAAATGTTTTAAAGAAATGGAAAAAGAACTTGAAAACTAAGCTTTTTTTTTAAGAAAAAAAATTCAAATCCGTGAAAAAAATCAGTTGCAAAATCTTTAAGTAAGGAATAAAATTTAAATGCAAATACTTTTTCATAGAGAAATGTTAAGGAAAAATATATTAATATTTTTGTTTCCATTCTTTTTAAGATTCTAATATTAAACTTTCAGGTTTATGTGAATTTAATAATTAATTAATTTAAATAATTCATATAAAATTTCAAATAGGTTTTATATATGTTTTAAATTTATATATATATATATATATATATATATATATATATATATACAAAAAAACATATTATCAAATACAAAAATATCTAAATTGAATATTGAATTTTAGAAATTTACACAATACTTAACAAAAAGAAAACTTTTATTAAAAACCTAATAAATGTTTTCTTAGTAAGTTAATTTTTAATTTTTAGAAAATAATCTTAAAAATTTGTAAAATCCCTCCTATAATTTTCTTCAAATTCATTTTCTGATCAATTTTCTATAGTGAAATATACATTTTTCATTGAAATTTTAAAATACATTGAAATTAAGTAAACTACCATTAGTGAATAGAGGGTTTCCAGTTAGAATGTTTCAACTTTTCCAAAGAACATTTTATAACTCTTTGTAAAAGTTTGAATGAAAATTTGCAACTGTCAATCCTTCTTTTCCTTTACGATTCCTGGTTCTAACTCTTCAAACTCTTAACATCTTAGCATGCAAAATATGGAATGCCTTTTTTCTCTTGAATAGGTTACAATGCCTAAGGTTAATAACGTCATTTGAGTTCAAAGAATTTGACTATGAACTATTTGAAGAAAATTTGGATCCGGTGATAAGTAGTCCTAGATAGCATTTTATCAGTAATTGAAACCCAAGTGAATGTTTTCAAATTTTACTGATGAGTCATCTCTGGTGTTAAACAAATTGTCTTCGTTGTATTATTAACACCATCACATCAAAAATAATTTCATATATTTACCCTCTAGAAACAGTTCCTTAATATAATTGCTCCAAAAATATTAAAATAACATCTTTGTAAATTTAGATAGGTTAAAATGCATTTTACGGTCACAGCTAGCCAAGAGCAAAAGTGCCAAATGTGATAAAATTTAGCGATTTTTCTTTCTCGCCAAATTAGTTTAACAAACGCAATCCATCGCCAAATGTAGGTACCGAGCTTCAAAACTTTGCCTTAACTCTAAATTTGAAGAATGGATATGCAAAAACTAAGTACAAAATATCTATTAACGTGAAAACATATAGAGTAAGTCATTTAATAATGAAATGAAAAACAGTTCCATTATAAAAAATGTAATCGGGCAAAAGTTTTTTCTTTATCATGTCAACATTTTTCAAAATTTTAGTATTTCTATATTCTTTGAGTGATTTCTCGTTAACAAAAATAAGAATGAGAAACATAGTTCAATAAAATATAGAAATGCCAATCGTGGTTTTGTAGTTATTTTTTTTTCTGCATAGAATAGTAACATGCTTAATAATTGTTATAAGTTAAAAATTTATATTTCAATTTTATATTAATATTAAAACGCTTAATAAAAGCTCGTATGCACCATTTTGTTATTTAATTAGTTAATGTAAATTTACCATGTAAATGTAACATAGGTTGAAATTTACATTAGTTTCAGTCTTTCATTCAGAAAGATTTTTAGCTGAACAGATGCTGCGTACAAAAAGATTCTATAGGCAGCATCTGTTTAATAAAAATTCTCTTTCTATGGCCAGATTGCTTACATCTATAGCCAGGTTATGTCTATAGCCAGAAAAATGAATCATTCTATTCATTTCAAAAATGAAATGACATTTTATGGTTGCAGTATTAATGTGTAGTGTTAAATGAATACAATAGAGGGCGATAAAGTATTATTTCATTGAAATTTGAAACCTTATATGTAATTCAACCCATAATTTACAACGTCAATACTAAATGACTGTAAATTAAAATTCATTTCTATCTGTAGTTTAATGGTTATTTTACTCAACACGAATAAATTTTTTTTAATAAAAAAAAAAAAAAAAAAAAAAAAAAAAAGATTTTACATATCGAGACAACTGTCTTTTGCAAAATGGGAAATGTGTTTAAATTGAAAACTATGCAGTTATAGAAATGTATTTCATTGATTTCATCTTTCTGCTTTACAGAGTGGCACAGGCTTGGGGTTCAGCATCGCTGGCGGCGTGGACAACCCTCACATTGGGGATGACCCCAGCATTTACATCACGAAGCTGATAGCAGGAGGGGCTGCGGCGGCGGACGGCAGGCTACAGTGAGCACGATAATCATTAAAGACACCTTGGATTGCTATACTATTTACTTACATCTAATAAATTTGTGTGCATATATATATATATATATATATATATATAAACCTGAGCTACGGTACTTATGGTCTATGATGACTACCTTGGCGATATTTGGCGATAAAATTTTTCATTGGCGAAACTAGCAAAACTTAAATGATATTTACATAATACTCTATTTTTTTCACTCTCTATAACCTATATTATCCCCTAGGATTTTTTTTGATAGTCGTCATAGTACGTAAGTACCTGAGCCAAATTATGTGTATTAGGTTGGGAAAAAAGAAATTCACATTTTTTTTCTATAGGTGGATGAAAAGATCAATATATCGTAAACTTTTGATCAAACAATTTCAGATTTATGTTCGTATGAAAAATGATACTTTGCCAACAAATTTTTTTTTCTGTTTCTTATTTGCTCTGTTTAGTTGTGAAGTAAAGTAAGTGTTAAAAATAGGAAATCAACAAAGAAAAAATTCGGTACACTTTACAGTTTTTCTTTGATAAAAGTGAAAATGCAATCCAGGTGGTTGAAACTAGGAATGGTGTTCCTGATTTTGATACTGTAACAATCAATGACCTCCAATTTTCGTTTCCTCAGTTCTATTTTGGTTCTTTTTTTTATTTTTTATTTATTTATTTAATTTTTTTTTTACTGATATTAGATTTGTACTTCGTACAGGGAGGTCCGTCGTCGAAAATTGTGATAAAATCACAGAAATGATCGAATTAGCAGTTGTAGCATCACCGAAAAACTAAAGACAAGCCCTAAAATTGTTTTGGGGGGCTTATCTTTATATAT
>JAPDSC010152088.1:776556-873090 GCA_026290005.1 Latrodectus geometricus
CAAATGCTAATGTAATCACGCAATTAGTATCATCTAGACTAGATGATAACTAACATGAATTTTAACATGTTAGTAATCATCTAGTGGCTGTCTCCATTAGCATAATAAGATACCATCAACCACAACTAGCTGTAGGTTGATGGTACTAACACGAAATTAAGAGATAGTCTGAATATTAACTAGATACAATTAACATTTCGTAGGATTATCTTCTACTTCTATATTCGAGTCTTTGGACTTCGAAAATCAATTCCACAGTCCTGTGTTACGATTGTTATAGTATGGTTATATCTCGATTGATTTTCTCCCAATCATTACCGTGTAATCTATAGGTGTGAATATATGTAGGGTCTGTGTTCTTTTCTGGTTTGTTTGGTTGACAAAGTGAGTAAAATAAATGCTCTAAAGTGAGTAGAGGATAATTTCTAAAGTAAGATAAATGCTCTTAGACATCAATTATACTGCAAATCACATAGACATATAGTTTGTATACCGATAATGTGTTAATTCAGGAATCTGATGTAGCATTTAATGTTTGCCTAGGAGATAACCTTTTTCTAATACCTAAGGTAAAACTGTAATAGAAAATTTTGGCGTAATTACAGTTAACGACAAAAAATTCTCTTATATAATATTAGCTAACTAATAACTATAGCTACCATTAAAGAGATCGAAACCAAAACAAATAAATGGTTGATGTTTAACAATGAAAATATGAGTAATAAAATGTAAATACGACTCAGAATAAAATTTAAATTTATTTTTTGAAAGTATCTCTTTCGTCACAAATTTTATCAAATCATCGCACTATGTACACAACAATTTCCATTTCGAAAAAAATGTTTCCTGTAAAAAAAATCATCATTTTATTAGTATAAATTAAATAAAAAAACCTCCTTACTTGATGTTTCTTAGTTTTTGATAAATCAAATAAGAAGGAATTCTCTCATGTTTTAAATCATACAATTTTTGTTACTAATAGTTAAAAATTTTAACAAATAAAATAAGTGAAATTATTTTCATTTAGGTTTTCATAATAAAAATTCAGAACTGAACCAAAATAGAATTTTAACATACATTTTGAAGAAATTATTTAATTTCTAAGAAAAAAATATTTAATTAATGTAACTTTATAAATTATTAAGAGCAAATAAACAATAGTAGATAAGGATTATAACTTGTAAACAGAAATAAGAATTTCTATGACTTCTTTTATATATATATATATATATATATATATATTTAAAATAAGGAATAATGTAAGTTAAAAGATTGAGTTAAATGAAATAAGATATTCGAAAGTGTAGCACGATGATGAAATTCGTAAACATTATAAAAAAATTTCGTATAAAATCTATATTAATATGGCATTTAGAAGGCCAGGTTTCCAAAATAATAAAAAGAATCGCAAAAATCTCGCCAAAAGCGGAATCATGCCAAAGGCTTATATAGCAGGTATATTTTAACCAAAACAGCAAACTCCATAATTTAAAATGTCAAATCTAAAAAGAAATTTAAGTGTTCACAAATATCAATAAATTGACTGTTTCGACAAAAGGGTAAAAAGTGAGAATTGGTGATTTTTGTTTGGAATTTGTTCCATTATTTGGCGACTTAATCACTTTTAGTCTGGTGAAATGGAATATCATCATTTCTTCTTAATTTCAATAATTAAATGAAATATATTATGGTTTAGAAACATTTTCTTGGGAGAAAAACGAATTTTCTTTCATTTATCGAAAACAAAAAAAATATTATTAAGGATAAAGCATATTTATTGATGAAAATGCATAATTCATTAATAAAAGTAACTTAAAATATTGTATAAACATTCAACAATAAAAATAACCATAATTTGATTATTTTTAAAATAAAGAATATTGTGTAAAATAAAATCAGTGTAAATAATTTGATATTTCATATACCTAATTATTCAAAAAAATATCAAGTTTACAATTAGAATTCATGAAAAGTATAGTTAAAATTGAAATAAATTTGCAATATATCTTAACACCCCAGTTTTTTTTTTTTTTTTTTTTTTAATGTCAATTTGTAACAATTTAATCTTTGCGCAATTTTCGGCTCTTAATTCATAATAAACTTAAATTGCCAGCAATTTATAAAATCTGTTAAAAGTATTAAATTTATTTGCTAAAACTTTGCAGAGAGACAATTCATTCGAAATTTGAAGAGACATTTTCAAATTTGAAAAGTTTTGAGTTGCCTTTATTTGAAGGGAATTCGAAATCGAATTTTGTTGGCTGGCAATTCAATTTGAACCCCGCGCTTTTCATTAACAAAATTTAATTTGCATTCACTTTTGATCTCCTGATTTTATTTTACTTAGAAGAGATGGAGACACGAGAAAAGTTATCTGTGAACAAAGTTTCTCTAAATATTATCTTTCTTTTTTATTTATTTAACATCAAAAGTCTCGTCAGCAAAGTTCTATTATCTAAATAAAGAAATAGAATATTTATCTTAAAAATCGTATAGAGATTTTAATAAATAATTTAAAGTTTATGCATATCATTATTTATTAACAAATACATCAATGTAATTTTATATGTAATAAATTGGTTAGACTATACTTAAGAGTGCCCCTTTGATTCTCGCCAAGTTGTGATCGCTTGTGCAACTTGGTGCAAACTTGAACTGTGCATATTTATATACCGTATTTTCCTGTATATAATCCGCAGCGGCGTATTATCCCCACGGCCGTTTTTCGGGTAAAAGGAAAAAAGCGTCGCATAATCCGCATTTTTTTTTCGGCGAATAGTCTAAAATATGTACTGCTGATAATATAGATGTCACATAAAATAAAAAAATGCACAGTAGGATTAAAAATTTAATAAATTGTATAGAAAAAAAGCATTTATTATGAAAAATATCAGTCTAGATCCAGTTTATCGCAAAGTGCGATAAACTTGAGATGAAAGCACGAGATCGATCAAAAGCGATAATTTTGAGAAGAGTCTTGTAAAACTTATCGATATTTAGCTTCTAATAACTTTTAAAACGATGTTAGACATATTTAAATTAATATATATTTGCTCCGTTAATATTTAAATGAAAGAAATGGATTATTTACAAATTGCGTATTTTATACAAATTTTTTTATACCGCGCGTGTTTAGTTTTTCACTTCACATTAACACATTTGACGCCATTGTTTTTATTTGCTTTCGCTATAGATTTAATTTAAAATCTGCTGTGTTACTTAAAAATTTTCGCTTCCTTATGACGATATACGAATGTGAATATTTTCAAAACGAAACATATCACGTCAAGGCAAATTGCAAAAAGACGTTAGCGAATTTACAACCGTAAAATCTTTAAAAGGAACCGAATTCGTTTTTGAACGTTACTGCACAAAGCCGATTATAGTTTAAATAACTATGGTGTGTCCTGGTACCACCAGTTATATAGTTTATGAAACAAAGAGTATTTCTTTCAAAACTTTCTCGTAAGCTTTTCTGATGGAGAATGTTTTTTATCAGATAATCCGCGGCGGCGTATAATACGCACAACGAAATTCGGAACTTTTTTAACACATAATCCGCGGATTATATACAGGAAAATACGGTAATTAGTAATTATCTCTGTATTTCTGTGACTAACAAAAACTGGAATTTTTCAGATATTGTAATACTTTGCAGATATCACAAACAAAACTTCTTAAACAATTTGTAATTGATTCTATTAATTGGCTGATGTTCTTCTTCCAGCTGGTGAAGCGACTGAGGTCCTGTCCGCAACCGCAGCGCGTACTGGAGCTGGAACTGGTCAAGGGCAACAAGGGACTCGGATTCAGCATTGCGGGTGGGGTGGGCAACCAGCACGTTCCAGGGGACGACGGTATCTACATCACCAAAGTGATGGAGGGTGGCGCCGCCCACCTCGATGGCAGGTTGCAAGTCGGTGACAAGCTCCTTGCTGTAAGTTTCCGCATACCAAAAATCAAAATGGTTTTCTATTTTAATGTGAAAATTAAAAATAGAAATATATATTCAAATTCTCAATTCTGAACGGGAATTATTTTTTAAACATTTTGAAAATTTTTTATAATATTTAACAAATATTTTTATATAACTCCCTTCATAGACTTTAAAAACATCGATTTAAAGTAGTTTACTCCATTATAAGGATAAATATATTTTAAAACAGTTTGCTTTTTTTACTTTTCTTCATTTTCTGGTAATTTTAAAAACAACAAATTAACATTACATTTTATTATTAACCATAAAGTAAGTGGTTGTTTCTTTCGTTACAGTTGAGATCATGTGTACGTCACTTTATTTTACTCCTTGGTCTTACTTACTTATTGGTCTGTGACTATTGGAATCTTACTAATTGGTCTGTGAGTGAAACAAATAATTGTTTTCACCAATAATATTGACTATGCAATTTTGTCCACCCATCGAAAACAAGTCAATGTGTCAGTGGGATGAGCTCTGCCGTGAGCAGTTGCTAAGAATATTTTGGCCAATATCTTAGTGGGATGGGTTGTTTATATATTAATGGAGATTTGTCTCTTTTAATACCGCTATTCAAAAATAAATACCTATGAATCATTAAATAAAGATAATTTCATGTAGCATGTAAAGCACATTCAATATTAATATTTCATTGTTTATGCCAGCAATAGAAAGTTCTACTTCTTTTTTTTAAATGTTTAACCATGAGTTTAAATATTATCACATCTAAAAACTTTTGTGTCCAATCTTCAAAATATCTTTGATGCAACGTTTTAGAGATTTACATGTCATTGAAATACGAGTGCTTCACATTTTAAAAATTCTGGGAATTCACTAATAGTTCACAAGATCACATTAAGTATTTTGTTTTTTTGCATATTTAGATTTATTAGTTCTTTGAATATTCAAATGGTAATCCATACCAAAAAAAATAAATGCGCACAAGATTTTGTTTCTCATTCTTTCGTTTCTAATGATAAAATTCCAAAGATACTACATCTACATACAAAGTCACTTGTTAAATTTAATATATTTTTTCTCCGTATGTTTTAATATTTTATGCTGTGTTGTTAGTATGCGAAGTTATGGTTCCTCTTAAAAAATTAAAATGTACAACTAATCCGTTTTTGCATCCGACAGGTGGGAGATGTGAACCTGGAGCACGTCACACATGAAGAAGCCGTGGCCACATTGAAAGCGACGTCAGACCACGTGGTGCTGACGGTGGCTAAGACGAGGTTCCCACCCGACTTCTTCGCCAACCATAATGTTTCTTCACCACCTTCTTACATAGAAGACGCCTCTTCGCCTAGTGAGTACATTTTTGCACACTTCTACCGATTTTGCTTAAATATGATTGATCCATGTAAAGAAAATACTCATTATACACGCCCACCAAATTATTGATTGAAATGATAACACGGAATTGAGGGAAACTTATATTATGATGTATATCTTTGGCTAAGTTATAATAACTTAATAAATCTTAAAAATAAAGCTATGGGCTCACCATGGATAACTTCTCTAAGTGAAAAGCTCTGAATTCCATCCGAACGAATGCAGAGCTACAGAAGATAGATGTTGGCTATCTACCTTCAGCGTGCACTTCTATCGAGAAAATTATATTAAGATGCTTATCTTTTGGATAAATTATAATAACTTAACAAATTTATTCTCTTAATAAATCTTAAAAATTAAGATAGTTCACCAGGGATAACACTTCTCTAAGCGAAAGGCTCTGAATTCCCTTCGAACGAATGTAGAGCAACAAGAGATAAATGTTGAATGCTACTTTCAGCTTTCACATTTATTGAGAAAGAATCTTGAGAAGTTTTCAGGTTTTCTCCTTTGTGACTCATAATTATGACCTACTATATATCAAAAGTCCTCTCGAAAGGCAATTTACCTAATGGATATTTAAAACAGTCATAGGCTATTAAGTTTTTTCACTACGTGGGGTTAAAATGAAAGTTATGTTTAATATCTAATTAGAAATACATCTATATTTCGTGATTTCTCTATCATAACGTTTTTACTTCATGTAAACCGTAATATACGCTGATTTAAATTCACTGTAAAGTTTTTTATGCTGAGATGCACACCACTGTAGAACTTCGCTTGCTTCAAGAACGAGGGTCAATGACTCCTTACCGCCTGTGTTTTAAAATTGTCTGTGCTGGAAGAAGAGATAAATATGTAAAAGATATTGAATCCTGCTTTTACTTCATTCTACATTGCATATATAGTTTGTATAATACAGTTAATAATTTTCATTTTTTGAAAATAAAATTATTTTTCTTATTGTGAAAAATGTATTTTGATTTTCCCAATATACCCCTGATTGAAAATTCATTGGAAGGCGAATGATTTGAATATTAAATACCTTCGTAGATAACGTGGATTATCATGCACTTCAGACTTTATCTTTTGTTGACTCGTACGAGGGATCGTATCACGTGATCAAAATAGAATTTTGAACAAAGCTAAATAAACAGAAAGTTATTAAGAAAGAAATAGTATACAAACTTATTTGTTTTAAAGTAGCTGTTTTCTCTTGAACTTGAGCCTCTGACTCATGAAAACTGGAGCCTTAGTTAAATGTTGTATAGACGGTGCCGGAAGAAATTAACCCTTCTTTGCATAGTGGTGGAAATTTCCATCATAACCTATAATGCCCAAAAATTATATAAAAGAGCAAGTTCACTTTAAGTTGATCGTGTTTGGATACCTTTTTAATGTCCATTGCATAAAAAGAAACATAGCTGTCAAAAATAAACAAGTGTCATTATCAGTGAAACGAGCTTAAAGTTGTCTCATTCCGCTGTTTGTTGTAGTTGCAATAAACGTATGATTTCGTTTATAATTTTGTTTTATTATATTAGAGTTTCTATTGCTAAAAAATTGAAAATGAGTGGAAGAAAGGTTTGTAACACGTGTTTCTGTTATTTTCCTCTTTTATTTCTACTTAGTACTAAGCTAATGATCTAACTTTGGATGATGATGGAAATTTTTAGCATATTGTTTTTTGCTAAATTTATACTATAAATATATACTAAGATTTTTTAACCATTTTTCCTTTAATTTTGAACATGAATTATATCAACTTGATTTATTTCACCAATAAAGAAAAAATCATGCAAAGAAGGGTTAATCATTTTTAAAAAGATGCATAAAATTTAATTTGCTCAAAATTGCAAACACTTCCACAATGTTAATGAACTTTAATATATCATATAAGCGTCATAGTATATTTTTCTTACGGTGGGCACTAAGTGACTAATCCTTCGCCACAACAACTGCTTCTCATTTATCGTTTCCCCGGTTTACAGGTTCTCACCTGTGAACCAAGTCAAGAATGGGAGTACTATTCCCTACACTACTACAAACTCCTTAATAGGGTGAGCTACATTCATTCAACATCTCATGAGAATGGACAAGGAAACAATGAGAAATGAATATTCATACTCAAATCGGAATTCGAATCAGGGACCAACAGCCTAGTAGTCAGGCACGCACACCACTCAGCCATCGGCTGGCAGTTTGACATAATACGATATATAAGATATCTGTATATATTGTTGAGATAATATTGCACATTACTTTGCATAATAGTGAAAGACAAAACAAATAAATTTGCAAAAAAGCTCTTTGAGGTGGATGCAACAAAGTGGCTGAAGGTCTTGTGATAGCTTATTGTTTATCATAATTTATAAACCAAAGAATCTAATGAATTTCCTAGCTAACCTGGAGATTATCTAGAGAATCATACCCAATCGTGGTACTTATCAAACAAGATTTTACGGTTATTGAAGGGAGGTCCTATCAGAAGGGCTACAGTAACAAATGCAATGTGTCCCTCACTACATTGGAGGAAATCAATTCCAGTCATTGTACTGCTGAAAAGTCTAAAATATTCTAATAATGACCGGACATAAGAAGAAGAAACATTTTATAACCCTGCCATTATTTTTGTTGCTTGCAAATATAAAAAAATATATAATCTTAATACTGCTTTGATATGTATGTAAATTTCAATTATATTTGTCGTGTTAAAAATTCACTTCGGGCCACAGTGGCCTAGCCTAGGGCCATAGTGGCTTAGGGCGTCCTTATAGTCACCTGAAGGTAGTAAGTTCGAATCCTGGCTTAGCCGAAGATCCGTCGTGTTTACTAATGGCGACTGAGACAAGTAAAACATGTCGTGGTCGCATATTTTGTCCATATAAATGTCCTTTATGTTTCCATTCCAAATTAATACCTCTGTGGGTCTTCTCTGGCTTCAATCTCTAAATTGGAAGACCCATATGGTGTATGTGCTGCCATCTATGATTCAAAAGTCGTACTTCAATCTTCATATGGAATGCCCTATTCAAAAACGGAAGACGATCTTTCTGACATCATTCCCTGATGGGCGAGCTTGGCTCCACCAAGTGTCATAAATAACAAGAAATTTACTTTAAATCTTTCTAAAGTTAATGAATGATTTTGTGGAATTTAGGAGTTTGTTATTCCTCCAGTTTTTCACTATTAACAATTTCATTTGAATCCATCGAATTAGCAATTACAGCTACTTATGGGGTAATACGACCCTAAGTTCCATCATTAATATTCTTCATCTTGACAAGTACCATTTAAAGTTATTAGCAATATTAGAAAAATGTTTTGCAGTGATATATCTTTATAGTTAAAACGAAGTGCTTCCGATTTTAGACTTAAATAAGAGTTTAAAATTTGGAATGATATACTTTATCCAAACACACAAATAAGACATTTTATTAACTAATCCCATAATAATTTATCTTATACCTGTTATATTAAACTCTTATGAATGATTTCTTATATTATAATCTCATATTATCATATCACCTTAGAATCGTATAACTGCACACAATAGAAAGCATAAATTTAAATTATAATGTTGTACATATTTGTATTACGTTTACAGTCATTCTCTACTTTAATTTATATATTTTTTTAGTAAAAATTTTAATTAATTTCGAATATTGTTACTGTTATTTTAAATTGTTTTATCTTTTTAATTCATAACACAGTTCAAAGTTATTATTCTGTGACGAATCAATATTAAAAAAAATGGAAATATGTATGTATTGTTTATGTGATTGTAATTTGTACTAAAATTTTGTGTAGAATAAAGAAATAACAACTTTATGATTGCCAAAAAGCATTTTATGTTTAATAGAAGCTAATTTTTCTGAAATTATCTTTTTCGAATCTTTCTTTATCTCGAATTTACTTGGATAGAATTGGAAAAGAATAAAGTAAACTGCGAATTTAAACTAAAAGAGTAATTCAGAAAACCAAAAATTTCCAACTGGGTAATCTCTCAATTACAGTGAATAATTCTCTCTTTTATGTTAACTTCAACTTAGAAAACCCGAATTCGTACAATTTCCTTCGCCGCAATATCGCTTTGGCACTCACGTATTAGTGCCACCGCAGCTAATTTCACACCAAGAAGTAGCGCTTAATCTATAGTTAAAAATTTTATTTTATTAATTATGGAAAGTTTACTTATAATTATAAAAAGAAATTTTCGGAATTATAAGGAAAATTGTTTGAATATCAATCGGCTTAAAAAGCTGCTGTGACTCTAATACATAAGTACTGTCGCTTTTAATATTTAGCAAGATAAATTTAAAATAAAATATGTTTTACATCAATAAATAATTTTATGTATTCAAATCCCCTGTGTAAGTGTTAATATTTAAATTTTGTGATGTAAATTTCTAAACTCCTATTATAAATGTTCTATTTCACGAATAACTTACGAGAAAAGTAACAGAATGTAGCGTTATTCATGTAACTGTATTATCTACGCTACTACATAATGAAACATTAACTAACTTATTTACTCATTTGGAAATGGCTAGATAAGCTAGATAATATCGCTTATGTTCCAAATGAATTATGTCTGTAGCAGTCATCTTTTAATCACCCCAAACAAGACCACATCAGATAAATTCGCTTTCAACCTCCGGAATTCTATTGAATTCTAGACCTGCAGTTTGTCGCCAAGGATGATAATAATAAATGACTTTTGGCTCAAATGAGAAAATTTTGGGGCAGTATGGAACTCGTCGAATGATATACTTCTACTTAAATATCGTAATTTAGCCCGGAGAAAGCAATCTCGACATATGACGGCGATTAATTGCGGACCCAGCCAAATCTGCTATCAAGAGGAATTGATAAAGGGAGTGGTGTGTATGCATTTTGGCGTGAATTTTAGAGTGGGTGGTCTGTCTTTACTCGTAATTACGAATGATTTATTAGGAACTATGTGGGTCAGAGATGGAGAGCTCCATGGATTAACTATTTATTTTCGAGACAGCATTTTAACCACCCTAAAATGCATTAATATCCATCGCATAAATGTTTCTGAATCGTGTTATGGATTTCTCTTTAACTACCACCTTTTGGCGATGCTTTCCTGAGAGCATAAATTAGGTTTAAGGTTTAAAAGACTATGAAAATTTTTCCCTCTATTACTTCTCAAGTTGTAGTGTCAGTTCTCTAAAAAATACTCCCCAAAAGAAAAATCAATTTACGTGAAACGAATAAAAATGATTTTTTCATTAAAATATTTACATTTCACATCATTTGTAAGCTCTCTATAATCAAATATAAGTGGAGATTTTAGAGTTAAAGAGTATGACTACACTAACATGCATTCATATGTTTGTACATATCTATGAAGTAAACAATTAAGTTCTTGCTGTTTTCGCGTTGCCATTGAATGAAGTGCGAATAAGTATGCAAATTAGACCATGACGTGGTTGAGACATTGGTTAGTTAGGAGTATTAATATCAGTCGTTATAAAAGCAGGTCCAACGCGTACAGTCATAACTCGTACAGTAGCGAAAAGAATGTCGTTCGGTGTTTTATGACTTCAATGTGAGCCTACTGCATTAAGTCGCCGAGTTTGTGAGTTTTGTGAAGCATTATCACCCTAGGGTACTGTCCAGCACAACACATTGATGCACCCACGCAAGATTATGCTTTGGGTCTAGTGGACTAGTCTTCAAGTAATTCAATTTAAACTGCCTCTATTATTTCGAGCTGCTACCTGCCAAATGAATTTGAGCTGTTCTACGGTCCAAATGGTCACTATAGGCCTATACTCACAGCAATTGGAACGTGTGCAACAGGTATTGCAACTGGCACTGGTCAATCGCAAGTGTGTAATACAAGATCGATAATACAAGGCCGCATGTTGTGCTGGTGGCCAGGAATAACATACGATTTGATTGGGAGGCTTTGTGTCATCCTCCTTTCTCACCTGACCTTGCACCATCAGATTACCACCTCTTTCCTTCCCTGAAAAATCATCTTCGTGGGAAATCCTTCACCAATGAAGCAAACTTACACCAAGCACTCACAGACTCTTTTGCATTCAAAACCACCAAGTTTTACTACAAGGAGATTGTACAACTAGAGACACATTGGCAGAAAGTTCTGGATGCCATTGATGATTACATCGATGATTAACAATAGACTACACTTTATGCAGGTCATGTTCTTCAAGGTCATTAGAAATTTCAAGAACATTCTTGTTTGCCTTGCAAATCAATTATATAGCTATATGCCTATCAATTTATATCGATTTTTATCCTGATATAGGGATTTATTTTATTATATTATTTATATAGATAAATTAATATATAAATGCTTCTTTTGCCAAACTAACTGACTCCAAAAAACAAGAAGTTGAGAAAAATGATCAAAAAAGTAGATGTTTATCAACATTTTTTGTATTAGTTACATATGGGTTGTGTAATGTTAAATCTTATTAAAAGAAAAATTTGTTCTGAATATATGCATTCATATACCACTTTGAAATTGAAATTTAATGTAATTTAAAACATTGATAAGTGTGGCTAGTGAATTCCCATTAATTTCGAAAGGGGATGTTCAAAATGAATGAAAAATGTACGTTTCGCAACATTGATTAATTAGAGAATGCCAAAAACATATCCAGTTTACAGTGACGTAAGTTAAACAGAGGCATTCCCGAAGAAAATTAATGTGTTATTTCTCTAATGGGGAACTGACGAAGGAAATTTAAAATGTAAGAAATACAAAATGATCAAGATAAGTTTCGAATCTATTGTTGTCAAGGGATCAAACATGAAAGATAATACTCTTATTAATAATTTGATTTAAATAATATTTATTCCAGTGTATTATTAAAGATAAAATAAAACGATTATTTACAAAAGTTGTTCTATTTCTTGAATTCTAATTCTATTTTCACCATTATTTAATTCTATAAGAATACTTTAAGTATTATTATATCAATTGCTAATTTTGTCCACTTGATATTTATGCTACATTTTGTAATTTTAATGCTTAATTATGAAATTGATTTATTTTCGCCGAATTGGCAACAGAATATCTATGACAGACCTAAAATATCTAGTTTTGGAACAAATACACCGTACCAAATGAATACTAAATTATGTAATACATAATAACTTAAAAATCAATTTTTGACTAACACGTGAAGGTAATTAAAGCCATTTGAATTTAATTTCTTTAAAATATTGAATTCAATTTATTATTTTGCAAATGCAGGGTAATTTTTGTCATAATTATTCTTAAAAAAGATATTTCCCTTGAAATAGTATACAAAGAAAATACCAAGATATTTGATAATTGGATATGAATTTCTCCCTTTGCATTTCACAATGATTTATTATTTTTTTTTATTTAAAATTAAAACTTAAATGCATAAATTATGTAATATGAATTTTGGTATTTCAAATAAATATCACGTTTATGCAATCAAGTTTTTGATTACATGTATAATGAACGTGAAATAAAAACACCAGCACTTAAAGCCATGGTGTCATGGTTGGTTTGGATGTGGTTCTCATTGTCGGCAGGTGGTGAGTTCGAATCCCGGCTTAACTGAAGATCCATCGAGTTTGCTAATGGCGACTGGAACACGTAAAATGCGTCGTGGTTGCAATGTTTTCTATGTTTTCAAAATATTACCTCTGTGGGTGTTAGAAACTAGGCTTTAGTTCTTCTCTGACTTCTTATCTCTAAATTGTAAAACTCAGATGGTGCTGCCATCTATGAGCCAAAATCGTACTTTCACCCTCGTGAGGGAGAAGCTATGCTCAAAATCGGCAGATGCTCTTTCTGACTTCATTCGCACAGTCCCTGACAGGCTTGGCTTGGCTTCGTCATAATGCTTGGCTTGGCTTGGCTTCGTCAAGTGTCATAAGTCAACAATAACAATTGAAATAGTTTCATAATTTCATAAGTGTAAATACTTGTACTAATGATAAAAATATTATTCTGTAATTTTGCAAAGATCTTGCCCTTGAGGAAAAATTTGTTCTACTTTTTCCAGAAACATTTTTTTTCATTATTTTCTAATTATAATGTCAAAAATATTCTTACTTCTGTTTATATATTACACATGAGTGTAATAGACTAATATTATATTATTAAAATATTATTTTTAAGAATGTTATACTAATTTTTAGAATATTAAAAAAAGACATTTTTCAATATATTTTTCCTATTATTTCTCCTAGTGCGAATATAAATCAAAGAAATTTAATAATTATTTAATTCATTTTATGCATGAATTGTCGATGGCGTCATCAACTTATTAGTTCATTGTTCTTTGGGTTTCTCATGAATATTTTCTTATTATATTGCTGATATGAAGACAATAATTCTTAAATTATTAAGAATAGTGTTGTTGTTGTTGCACATCTCCGAGATTAGCGGCGCTAAATCAAGTCCATGAAACTGTGCCCCCTGAAGAAGTCCAAATTAAACGTGGATAATCAGTAAGGTCTTGCCTGGAGAGGACCAGACAAGCAAGTATGAGTTCAGGAGAAGCCTCCTCCATAAAACTCTTGGTGCAGTATTCAAATTGCTTATATCCCCCAGAGAGCTTCGTGTATTTAAGGTGTCCACGGAGAAAGCGAGTAAGTGCTGTTTGATCCTGTCTACTGCATACAAGAGTCAGAGAAACCCATGGACGACTGCTCCTATACCAGTGATGAAGTGGAGGGGCGAGCCATAAGGTTTTAAATTTGTTCTTAGCTCTCGAAGAAATTTTTAAATAGTTAAGAGGTGCAGCGGGTTCAGTGGAAGCACCAGCATCCGCCCTGGCCAAGTTATCAGCAATGGGACAGGGAAAGGTATTCAAAGATCTACAGTCATTGTTGCTGAGTCAGATTTCTATCTTTGATGATCCCGTCTTAGGACATCAAAGCTGTCTATTTTCCCTATCTGTGAATAAGTCAAGTTAAGCATAGTAATTTAAGGAATAAAATATTTAATCTTATTGGCATTATTTTTAAGATACTAAGAATGCTATTCTTTGAAATTTACTATTTTTTTCTTGTAATAATGATATTAATGTGCATAGAACTTTTAAAAATTATTATTCACCTAAAAATATACTTAGAACGATAAGAATATTTTCTTTATAGAATAATAAAATATTATTCTTATTATTCTAAGAATATATTATTATTATTAAAAGAATATATTCTTAGAATAATATATTCTTGTTATTCTTGAATATATTTTTAATAATATTCTTATAGTTCTAAGAATATATTCTTGAATATACTTTTAATTATATTCTTGTAATTCTTGAATATATTTTTAATAATATTCTTATTGTTCTAAGAATATATTCTTGTTATTCTTGATTCTTATTATTATATTCTTATTACAGTAAGAATATATTCTTTTAATATATTCTTACTATTCTTGAATGTACTTTTAATAACATTATTATTATTCCAAGAATATTATTATTGGATGAAAAAATTATGAGAATTCGACTGTAATATTTCTTTTTTATGTCGCAGTGAGCATGCCACTTTCAAAGTACGATACCGAATCCTTGATGAATGCTATCCTCCCAAAGGTTGCTGAGGACGAGGACTTCACCAGGTCAGTTAAACTTTCGCCATGTTTTAAGCATGTACTTATGAGTGAATCTTTCGCAATTATAGCTATTAAAATGAAATATTTATTATTCTGAAATTATAGCCTAAGGAATCAATTTTAATCCTTTTTATATTTTTTATTATAATGTCATTGGAAATTACATTTCTTGAATACCTCAAAAAGAAATTAAATATTATTTAATAAAAATGAATGACAGATAAAAAGAAAAAGAAAAGAATAAATAGAAAAATATAAATTCATTGAACTTTTTTTTCCCCATGTGAAGGTAATACAATATAATAATGTAATGTAATTTGTCAGTGTGTTAGTAGTCTCATTAAAAATAAACCAGTACAAGGAACATTAAATGTGATCCTTTTGTAAAAATATAATCTTTCAAAGAAAATATAGCTAAGTATCGCAAGAGAATAAATTTTATTTATTTATCTTCCGTTTGAAATTTTTACATTTTTTTATTTTCATTACATTAACTTTAATTGTAAAAATAACAGAATTTACGAAATAAATAAAAAAAGTTGAAAAAATATTTAATTCAATTATTAACATATGTAAATAAATCATTTGTGCAACAAATGCCTTATAAATATATAATTCTATACAACAAAAGTACTTTGTAATCAAGTTAAATAATAAATTGCAACAGATTAAAATAAAACTATAAAAATAATAAACTAGAGAAAAATATTTTGAATATAAATATTTATATATAAATTCTTAGCAAACTTGCTAAATTGGACAAATTATCATAAATTGGGGTTAAAATTAATTATTATCAATAATTCTATATGATTATTTTTTGTCATTTAATAATTATTAATTTTTTAATTGTTATAAATGCAAGAAATATTAGAAGCAATAGCTTATCATTTAAATATGTGATGAATATAATTAATTGAAATTGAAAACCAAATATGCAAACAGGATTTCAATTAAAACAATAGAAGAATTTATCAATATTTAAGAAATATTTTGTATTGTATTCTAGGAAATATATATTTTTAGGATAATTTGAACAACTATAATAAAATGTAAAGTAGAGAATTATTAATTGTTGAGTGGTGTAAGCACATTAATTAATATAAAAGAAACAAATTATTATATTTTATGTACGCATTATTTGTTAAACATTGTTCTGCTGGTACATTAATTAACAATAACTTCATAGTAATTTACAGTATCAGCATTTACTAAATCAAATTGAATTATTTCTGGTTTTAACTCTTAATTTTATCAAAACATTAATGTTGAATTTCAATAAAATTCTTCCTAATGCTCAGAACTCGAAATTTAATAAAGAGGTTTACTTTCAATGCTAATTATTTTTCAACTTTGCGACAAGATTTTATTTTTAATTAATAAATCCTTGCTCATAAAATTGAATTTAAAAAACTATTTTTGTAATATACTTGTATGCGAATTCTAAATAAAATATTTAATTAGATATATTCGTTTATAAATATGAATAAATATATGTAATTCTTTTAATATGATATATTATGATAAACTTATTATTATTTATTATAACGAATAATATATATATAATATTTATGAAAACACTTTTTTACCTCATAATAAAAGTTTTCTATTTATAAGCATTTTTTCTCGTCATTTATTATAAATTTATAAGCAATTTATGAAAGCTTAGAATATCCAAAAACGTTGCTATAAAATTTATGAAATTCAGCATCCTGAATTTTTTTAGATAGGAAATGCATGTTTAAACTTAAGCGCTTTAATAATCACATTGAATGTTATAAAATTTAATAAACAAAATATAAATATTGCATATGGAAAAGCTTCACTTCGTGCAAAAATCTCCAGGAAGCCTCCTAACTTTTAACTACGCAGCTGCCTGCATATTAAATATAGCAAAATGAAATATAACTTTTATCTTGCATTAACCTCGAACCCCCTCGAAAGAGCTGAGTAAATAGCTTTTTTCTTTTTATAACCTTTCGTGAAACTCTCCAAGCTGAAAGCAAATAGTTCTTCGAGGAAAGTCTTCTTGAAAAATATGGATGAAGAGTTTATGCAAATTGTTTCAAGGGAGGCAGAAGTGTTTTTATTTCTTTTGACTAGAGTTTTGAAAATTGATATTCTCGTACAAGCACGAGTGAGAGTAATAGAGTAACTTCTAGATCACCAAGAGGAAAAACGTGTGAATTTATAAAAGTGTCCCATCAAAGAATCGTTTACTTTTTCCCGCACGTTGCTTTTTGTTCTTAAAAAAATTTCACGCATAATCATCGCCATAATCCTATCCAGAGTTACAAAATAGAATATCCGATTGTTGATCTAGAACATATTATGTAAAAAGATATCGCTTGAATTTTTGGTGTGAAAATTTGATTTTGATGTGCGCCTGTTTGCATTTTTTCTTTTGTAATGTATACTTTAGAATCAGAAACTGTAGAATGATGCTAGGCTTATGTTATGGTAAAAACCAAATTGAATATTTTCAATATTTTTCGAGAATGTGAAGGCATATTTTACTAAAGACGTTTTGATGTAAATCAAGTTATTTTGCTTCTGTTCCTTTTTATCAATATAAAATGTAGTTTTAATTTTTTTATTTACCATTACAATATTAATCATATAACATTTCAATATTGCAAATCTTATATGTTTTGTCTATAACAGTTGTTCAGATATGCAAAAATATTTCCTGTAATAGAAAATTACGAATTTATAAACTTATAATTTTAATTATATTTTAATATTATATTTTTGGATGCAAATAATTTTGTATGTATGCATCTAAGCAATTGTAATTCCTCTTTTGAACTATAACAAATCAAAATTCTTCAATTAATAATATATTATTTTCTTAACTAATATTAACATATAAAAATAATTAATTTAGGAAAGAAAATTGGGCTTATAATATTTAATACTTAAAACTCAATATTATTATTATTATTATTTAATACATTAACAATTAATAGATAATTTCATTACATTAAAATGCTATCCGATATTTGTGTGTGCAACACTGTATGATATTGATTTTTAAATTAAGCGAAGATTCATAATAAGGAAACATAACAAATTAATTCTCAATTACAAAATAAAATACTTAACTTTAAAAAAAAACTTAAATTATTATTATTAATTGTATAATATAATATATAAATGTAATAATAAATAAAATAATATATAATATAAAAATAATATAAAATAAATAAATAATAAAAATAATAAAATCTATAAATATAAAATAATAATAACAAATTAATGACACACCGGAAAAACAGACACAAAACGAAAACTACTGGTAACCAAATAGTTGCAATATTTGGTAATAATATCATTTTATTGTTCAAAAAAAAAATGTTAAGCAACACGTTTGCATTAATATTAAACAAAATAAGACAACGATTTCGGTCACTTTTCGGCAGATTTGAAAGTCAATGCTTTTGACAAAATCATAAGAAATTTGGCGAAATTGGAAAAGAAGACAACTTAAAATGCCATTAATGTTTCTTTCAATATGTTAAAAATTAGTAAGAAAACATTTTCATGCAATGAAAATTATTACATTCAATACACTTTATTACGTGTTCTAAAAATGATTAAAATATATCAAGCCTACATCTTCAAATTTTATTTTGGAATACAATATGGTAATCAGCTACACACACAACTTTGTAACTTTTCGAATTTTTTGTTGGAAACAAAATCCTGTCATTTTGTAAGTTATCATTTTTTATACCACTTCTTTCAGTACTTTCACTTTGATGGCCATTTGAAAAAAATTGAACTGTAAAATCCCAGTGGATAATTTGTGTTTATGGGATATATAAAGAAAAATTTAAGTACTGAAAACAATTGTTTCACGTATTCATAGATTTAAATTGAGAAAAAATTCGTTCACCCAATTCAAATTAAAAAGATTATTAAAAGTTTTAACGTAGAGTTTTTACAAGTATGTTATTATTCGTATTTGATATTTTTCATCCAAAATATTTTATGTGATGATTTAATTTTTTTCTTCACATGTAATTTCCAATATATAGTTATCCAATATTCAGTGTAATTTCAGTATTTCCTCATAGGTAACTTAAAATGAGGACGACTTTATTTCAAAAATCCCACTTCTAAGAATTCAGGTTTTTTATATGTTTCAGTGAATTTAAAAAAATCAAAAATTTTGTTCTTTCCAAAACAAATTTCTGATTATGCGTAAAAAGAGACATGTCACATTTTTAAGTTTTGGAAAACAGCATGAGAAATATTCGCTATCTCGAAAATGTAAAAATGGATGATTTCAATAACTAAAATCTCAATCGAAATGAATTTAGTAGAATATAGTTTTCATTAAATAAACTAATTATTTTATAAGATAATATCCTTTTTCCTTCATAACTACATTCTACTAAATTCCAAAATGAATTTAGTAGAATATAGTTTTCATAAAATAAACTAAATTTTGTAAGATATCATTTTTTTCTTACACAATCTCAATGTCAAGCATTTACTACACAATATAATATTATTTTCAATATATAAATTTTGAGAAAACTTAAAACTCTTAAAAAAATATTAACAATTTTCTAAGCATTTATCATTTATAAATAAGACTAAGTTACAAGTAATATACATATTACTCACTATTATATTATTTCCTTCTATATTACTGAAAATTTGACTTCCTGATTTAAAAATATTAATTTAATTTGAACGTTAAGAAAACGCAGTTTTTAGCAAGAGCTAAACCAGATTTGTTAAGTTAAGGAGTTCGCTAAATTGAACTTCGGAAAATCACAATTTCATATTTTAAAACTAAATTTCATTTTTTTAATCAAATGTAATATTTTTTAAATTGTGAATTTGTTTTTTAATCTCTTATTAATATCACATTAAACCCACGTTGAGTTAGTCTAATATTCTGATTCTCTGCTTAGAGCATTTTTATATCCACCTCATAAATTCCATACCAGGAGGGCTGCCCATAGATTGTGAGATGCATTCACGTGTCGCAAAGGAAGAAGTACAAGCATGCACACTATATGTGCATGCTGAAACATTCATCGCCTTTTGTTAATCATCGGTTGTAATCGAATCTGTGATTCTCTTCTCTGAAGAGGGCTATTTAACCACTGGACTATAGTAAACACGGTTTATATCATAATTTGACACTTTGAAGTGAACAGTCTTATTGTTGGGAGGCATTTAACTATCCAACGCATAAATTGAACTACTGAGAGGACTATTGATTGATAGTAGGTCATATTCACTTATAGCAAGGGGGAAAACCAGGAAATTTCCCAAGCATCCACACTGACAGACGTGTATTTCAAAAGATATATTTTCGATGAAAATTAACTTTTTCTTTTTAGTTTGTTATGCAATGTTATTATTTTTACACATAAAAATTTTAAAATTTTGTTGAACTGCATGTGTATGTTTAGTTGAGTAATCAAGTTACGGAAAACCCTACTACAAATCAAGTATTTCACGTCCACTTCCTTATTTCATTGAATTTTATCTACTGTGGAAACAGGATATTTTTCTTTAAATATATTTTAAAGCATATCAATTTAAAAGTGTTTTCATATAAATTATCAACTGTAAACTCACGTCATTTTTAAATTCTGCGTTTGCTTCTTTTTATACTTTGAAAGTTGTTCAATGAACAAAAATGTGGTGTTTTTAATTATAAGATTTTTAAATATATATCTTATTTACGGAAGAGTATTTTTCTGTAATTTACAGAAAAAATTAAGTATCACCATAAAATTTTTCCATATATTTTCAAAGAAATACAAACTAGAACAACCAAAAATGCTTAAATATATTTATTTGCCTTAACTCAGATTTGTTATTGGTTTCAGCAAAAAATACCATGTATTTTAAATTTTTTTAAGAAAGAAAAGTAACATTTTTTTTTAAATTTTTAGAAGTTTTACTTTCAACACATAAAAAAAATTTACTCTAACATTTCATATTTATACAAAACAAATAATTTTTCTTCTTTCATTAGGCCTTATATAAGAAATAAAATGAATAGTAAAATGTAGAAAAAGAGATTTATTATTTTTTTAACATGGAAGCGTAATTTCCTTTATTTATTCACTTATTTATTTTTTATTTATTTTATTTTTATTTATTTCTATCATGTTCAAACAAACGAGAATAATAAAAATCAAATTAAAAGATTTGCAGAAAAACTTATGTAAAAATTGTTAGTTTGAATGGAAACCAGTAGATGGCACCACTACAGGTTCACTTTTAGTTTTAAGTTTCCAAATGATCTATATTACAAGAATGAATCATGCTATTTTTAGTCGTGTAAATTAAGCTGCTTCCCTGATTTTAATTAAAAAGAAACTAATGTAAATGCACAAATTTTTCCCTTTAAAGTAAAACATTTGATATTTTATCTAAAATTAAACTTTCATACAAAGTAAAGAAAAATTTTGAAATTTCTTACTCTAGAATAATATTACCTTAGTATTGGAATTTACTTCTCCATATTAAATCATCTTAAGTTATTATTTACTTTATCAAAGCTATTAATGACGTATTGTCCAATATACATTTCACTACAAATACTGATGGAGCATATATTTTTAACATACATTAAAACAAACTGTGATCGATGTTTTTTAAAAATAATATCGTCTACATAGTAAACTTATAAGTTTAAAAAGAAATTTTTCTTTACATGAAATTACAAGAAACCATTACTAAATAACGTATTTCATTAATTAATTGCAAATTAAATAACACGATTTATTTAAAAAAAAATTATGTATCCATTTAATTGTCATTTATTAAAAAGTAAGACGATAATATTATTTATTTTCATCGAGCTGTAACAACTTTTCATTATCATTATTTTTCATAAATTATTCTTTAGTGATTGATCAATTTTATAATAATGATGTATTCATTTGAGCCACACTATTTACTTACCATTGGGTTTGTTTCACTGAGATTAAAAAAGAAAAATTTCAGATAATAAAGATCTACATTTAAAGAAAATCAGCAGAATTTATATATATATATATATATATATATTAGTGCAATAAGTCCCTCTTAGGTTGCTTGTAATTGTTTTTATTCACTTTTTTATCAGAACATTTTATTTAGCTAGTCGTTATAAAGCGAATTAATTGTCTTGACGTAGCATACGCCTCGAATTCAATTTTGAATTTTTATACCAAAGTGATAAATGTATCAGATGAGAATCGAACCAATGAACAGAAAAGTTGTAGACAAGAGCATTAGTCTTTCAACTGGAGATCAAGCAATGCTTCCTAATGAAGATTAATCATAGTTCATTATGTATTTATTTTAAGTCTCTTACAATTAATTCAATGATTATCACACTGCTTCTTTTTTAAATTAATCTTTCCCTTAAAATGGTAGCTTTGATAGAACAACATATATTAATTGTCCGCTTTCTTTTCCCACGAATAAATTGTTTATTAAGCTAACGAGATCAATTTAATAATTGAAAGTGAATGCTTAAAATAGTCTTAATCGAACAAAATCTTCTATTTCCAAAAGACTAATCAAATAAAAAAATGTTTTATTGATTAGTCTGTGCTGTATTAAATTTAAAGAAAACTTTACGCGATTATTTTAATTTAAATTCCAACATACACAGTTCTGAAAAATAAATTTATTGCAAATTAGGAAAAAAAATAAAATAGTCTATTCACACAATTCCGAATCCTTAAAATAAGTGCTCTATAAAAGCTGCTTCTCTGCTTGGATGGAAAATTCGGAAGAAAAACGTTTTCTCCTTAGAGAGAACAGGTGGTTCTGCCTCTAGAATGCTAGGCCTGAGCTCGTGAGTTATGAATCATCAAAGGAAGACCTGTAGAAATTTTCACCGTCACTGATATATTGGCAAAAGAAGCAAATTTTCTAGCGTGAAACCATCAAATGTCTAGTTTTTTTTTTAATAAATTAAGTAAAATATCGCATTAAATTTAACAAACCTAAAGTTATTTTTATTTTTAAAAAATAATTTTTGAATTAACTTAATGAATTAGTTCGTTATTTAAAGATAGAAGAATTTTGCTTTATTTGATATTTATTTTTTATTAGAAAAATAGTAAAACTTATAAGAAAATTATATTTTAAAGTTGTTTACTCTGTTATTTGTTACTAAAACAGTTATATAAAAAACCTTAATATTAAATAAATTTAAAATCATAAATGCTTCAAATCGCATTTTCTCGAAGTTAAAACAAAAAGTAAATTATGCTCTTGAAATACAACTAAAATTTGGTACTTTTATTTTAATATTTATTAAAAAATAGTAATACATAAAAAAATAAGATTGTTTATTCTGTTAATTATTATAATAATTAACAGAATAAACAATCTTAAAAAAAAGAAACAAAAACAAAAGAAATAGTTCTCTGAAATTTAATATTAGAATTTTAATGTCGTAATTAGATCTAATTAGATATTCAAGAATTTAAACAAATAAGTAAATAACACTAAAAAGAAAACACAACTTTAAATAAAAAAAGTACTTTATTAATAAAAAAATTTATATCGATATTTATATACTAATTATTCATTGATGATATATATATATATAATGTTATAATAACTATAAACAGAAGCAAAGAATATTATAAGAATCAATAGTCAAAGCATAATTAGCATGTAGAGATATTGAAAAAATTAAAGCAGAGAAAATAAATTTGTGAGGAAAAACAGCGCTGTTTTTTTAAATTAAGTCATTGCATTTGTTCTTTTAAAAAAAAGCTGTGTCACTTTTTATTTCATCATGAATTTTATCTAAATAAGTCTCTTTTAAATTAATTAATATATCCACGCCAAAACACTTTGTCATTTTGTAAAGATTCTAAATAGTTCAAGATATTGGATCAATTAAGAAATCAACATATTGTGATAACTTAATATATTGTTGATAACTTAATATTTAGTTCAATTATTTGAAGATATGTTTTCAAGATTAACTCATTATTTACAACTACAGGCAATGCTATAAAAAGGAGTTTTTAAATTCAATGTAAACAAATATTGTAAATCTGATTTTGTAATAATTGTCCAATGGGAAGAAATAGTAAATTTTTTAGGCAATTTAGAAAATCCTTATAAGAATTAAAATTTATATTTTTATCTCACTGTATTCACTTTCTTCATTTTTGATACCAAGCTGAAGCTGTTAATTTATTTATACTTTTTTTATTTTTTCGTTTTTTTATTATTTTTTATTTTTTATTTCTTTTAATTTGATTTTATTTTATTTAAATAAGTATAAATTTTTTTTATTTTAATTTAAGTGATTTTTTTCTTGCTTATTTTTATCTTTATTTTATTTCATTTAAATAAATAAAAAAAAATTATTTTGATTCAAGTAATTTTTTTTTTGCTTATTTACATACAAATATGAAAAACAACAAGTAAATTGGGATGGTGCTGCATTCTTTTTTAATTTTGGTTAGCACAATAAAGCAGAATTTTTTTTCCCAGTATCGATGTTATACACACATATTATTTTTCTCTTTCAATATTATCCTCTTTAAAGTGTAATTCTCAAACCTAAAATAAAATTTGATGTTTTGATTTAAGATAAGGATTTTATTTTCTATTTTAGCAACTTAATCATATTAGCAATAAAAAAATTTCTTTCTAATTAATGTTAATTTCTTATTCTCATCACTTTTACCACAATTATTTGAAAATCAGGCTGATAAAAGTACAATGCACAATAAATAAATTAAATAATTAATCTTTATTACTTAAGAAAATTTATAAAGCAAATGAGATTATTAAAAATGATTTCCTTTCTTCCTAATGATTTTTTAATGTTAGATTTGTAAAAGTTTTTAATTGGAGAATCGGCACAGAACTATTAATAGAATTATAACTGTGCAATTTCAATAATAGATTTTTCAAAGAAAAAAATCTGTTATGGTAATAGTGACTGATTTCACAATAATTTGATATAAATGTGTATTAATATTCATGTAATAACCTTTAACATATATACTAATAAATTACACATTTCTGCAAACAAAATATTCGTACATTTATAATTTCATACCATTTTTTCTCTTACATTTTAAATATTCGGAAATACTTAATTTTAACATTCATTTATCACTAGAATAATTAGAGTAAATTCATGCATTCTGTTGTTGTTACATATGACACTTGGCGAAGCCTAGCCCGCCCGTCAGGGACTGGGCAAATGAGGTCAGAAAGTTTTTGAATATGCACCCTCCCATACGAGGATGGAAGTACGATTTTGGCTCATAGATGGTAGCACCATCTAGATCTTCCAATTAAGAGCCAGGAAGCCAGGGAATACCCATGGTCTGGTTCTAAACACCCCCAGAGGTATTAATTTGTAATGGGAACATGGAGGACATTGCGACCACGACATATTTTACTTGCCCCAGTCGCCATTAGTGAATATATATATATATATAATACATGAGAGATCTTTGGTAACGAGAACGACGCCCTTACCAACCAGCCCATCGCGGCCCTACTCATGCATTCTAAATAAGAATAATCACTAAATGTATGAAACTTACCTTTGATGACTTTGTTGTTTGAAAACCCTTTCTTGGAATAATAAAGTTCCCTTTACTTAAAAGTTCTGGGTCCTTTGGAAACTTAAATACACTGACATTATATATGTTAAAGTTAAATAAGAAAATATTTAAAAATCTTAAAAACCTCACCATGTTGTTAGTTTTTTAACTCGTTTTACGTTGAAAATGCAAACACTCTCTCATTAGCCAGATTAGGAAACAGGTGTTCCCTTCGTGACGTCACAGTTACTTTCTGTTCAAGCGCTGAAACCTTGTGTTTCTAGGAAGGTCTTGGTTAGGTTCTCAATTATATGGAAACAATTGTTTACGTACACATGTAAGCCCAGATAAAAGGGAAAATACTAAAGTTTTAGTGCAAAAATAAAAAAAATATCAAAATTTCCAATCTTTAAAATCAATAATTTTTAATTCGTGTATTTCTGTTTAATATCCTATGTAGATTTTTGCAACCATAACTTTAGAATATTAAATGTGTATATATTATGTAATGAATGCTGTTTTATGGCGTATTCCATAGTTCATGCATTTTGCAATGGTGTATAGAATCATGTGTAATGAATGTGATGCTCTTTTTATAGCACTTTTACTACCACTATAATATTTTTAAATGTCACTTAAGGACATCAGACAATTTTTTTTTTTAAATTTAATAAAATATCCTCTACTGAAATCTCAAAACACCTATTGTATACTTCTATAATTGCGTCGGAATTCCAATAAACTACATCAATTCTTTGATGTAAGCCAACTTAAACACATTTGAAAATAACTTTTTTTTATAACATGACATTAAAACCGAAAGCAATCATGACAGAAATGTGAAGTTTCATTGTTTTAAAGATGACTGAATTTTATCTATCTTATTTATCAATTGCTCTCTCACAATAATCACTTCAACGCTTACTTTAAACATCTTTTCGAAACAAATCATAACCGTAACAAAGTTTGATTCAGCATTTAACTAGTTATATCATAAAACGTTTATGAATCGAAAAACTGACATAAAAGAGTTGGTGGTTCCTTCTTATTCTAGACCAGAAAAAAAGGTATTCTTCGTCCAGGAACGCGCAGATGAAAGCTATTCATGCGTTCCCAGAAAAGAAGTGATCTCTGTAAGAAAAGGTGATCCTTTCTTCCCTCAATGACAGTCATTCTGGAATATTATCACGTGACAAACGCATATCCTGGAGAATGACGCGGCTGAAAGAGTATTTGGAACTTTTTTCCCGTCTTATTTGGCGCCGAATTTCCTTTTCGCCTGTCATTTCCGTCCGAGATTTGGCGTCCCCGGACAGATAAAGCTCATTTCACGTTCTCTGGTTGGACAGAAGGGCTCTTCAGATGTTCTGTTTTTTTCTTATTCCTCCATCAGTGAATGGCTTTCGTGGCATTTTAGGCTTAGCATGGTTCTTTTTTTCCCCCTCCCTTTCAGAGTTTTAAGCCCTATTGAAGAATTCAGCCCAAACACTTGATTGTGTAACCCAGCTAGATCAGAAAAGTTTTGATAAATGGAAATAAGCATTTGTTTTGTTACTTGATTTATTTTTCTGGTAAAAGTGGTATAAATAAGGACTGTTAGAGCTTATGAAGAAGTATATTTGGGAAACAGAAATTATATATGAAGGTTTTCTTTTATGTTAGTTTCAATCTAGACAAAAATTATTTCTTCAAAAGAATCACCATATTTTAGGTTTTTAAAAGAAAATATTTTATGAACTTTCATGAACTTCTTGAAAATCCATTTTCTATAACAAAAATATTCGAATTTAATGTTAGCAATAAAAAGTGTATAAATAGAAATATTCTTTTCTGTTATTTAGAGTCATATTTAAGCTAAATGTGATGACACTACCTTATTTATTTGCATGTTTATGTCATGAAAAATAGAAAAAAAATATAATTTTAATGAAATATTATTGGAAAGTTATTTTTGCCATCGATTAATGTACAAAAAACACATGATGCTCAGGGATTGTTTTTCCTTATAGAAAATTAAAAAGAAATATGAAGGCCACAATCAAAAATCGCATGTTTTAATAGTTATAATGGGAAACCTATTTTTAATAAGTGGGTTCAAGTGGAAGCTGAATTTCTACTAATAACATAACAAAGCCTTTACAACAGCTTACAGCTTACCATGCTGTATCAATAGGCCACGGTGGCCTGGTTGGTTAGGGCGTCGTTCTCGTTACCAAAAGGTGGTGAATTCAAATCCCGGCTTAGCCGAAGATCCGTCGTGTCCACTAATGGTGACTGGGTCGTGTTCACTAATGGCACGTAAAATATGTCGGGTCGCAATGTCCTCCATGTTTCCATTACAAATTAATACCTCTAGGGGTGGTTGAAGCCTGGCTTTGGTTCTTCACTGGCTTCAATATCTAAATTGGAAGATTCGATGGTGCTGCCATCTATGAGCGAAAAGTCGTACTTCCACCTTCGTATGAGAGTGCCCTATTCAAAAACGGAAGACGCTCTCTCTTTCTGTTTTCATTCGCCTAGTCTCTAACGGGCAGGCTTGGCGTTGCCAAATGTCATCAGAGACAACAACAAGAACTTGTTGTGTCAGATTTCTGAATTAGAATTCATTGTAGTTAGATTTGCAACAGTATATTTAACACATTTTAAATTTCAGTATTTAAATTTCATTTCTAAACATGTTATGTAATTTTAATTTTCTATGTCTTTTTATTATGAAGTTCATATTTTCCAACTGCGTAACATTTTTAGATACTTTTTGACTATACTTATAAAAGATTATATAAAATTAGGGTATTTTTATCCATTAATTACTTTTGTATTCTTCTATAGGACTAAAAAAAACAGAATTCGTTTCTATTTTCTTTATTTAAAAGCCTATATTTACTTCATCAAGAGTGATAAGAATAAATTTCACTTAATATATGTTTTCATGTTTTGATTTACCTTATTATATAAGTAAAATTGAAAACAAGACAACAAAATTACTTTACTATAAATAACTATTGAAAAATAGAGACAAAATAATAATAACGGTTTCCTTTGTAAATAGTTCATCATTTTTTTTTTTTTTTTTTTTTTTTTTTAAAGAAAAATATGCATTTATTAAAAGTATTTAACAAGATTTTAGGTTTAATCAAAAACACTTTATTATTTTACTAACTTACAATATATATTTTGTTAAAGACTAAAATATATTGTATTATAAAGTACAAGTTCAAGAGTTTATATATATATATAAGAGAGTTATATATATATATATATATATATATTTAAACTCTTCATTTTTCAGAAAACTTTGCAAGCAGCAAATTCTTTTTATATAATAAATTATAACTATTATCTTTATAATTTACGCTTCTACATTTTTAAAATTTTCAATACGTTGGCTCAATAATTACAACAACCTGATTTTCAATTTTTTTATTTGACATAAAAGTAAACAGAAAACAATTATATTTTATAGGTTAGGTTATAATAGAAAAATATAGGTTACAATAGAAAAATTATAACTCTTTTTACTTTTATTATCACAGATACTTTTTTTTCGCTGACATTTTTAATGTATTGTGTATATATATATATCTACACTAAATGGTTGCTGTTATTTCTGTCTTAAATCACGTGATCCATTCCAGGGAGCCCCGTAAAGTGATCCTGAACAAGGGGTCGACGGGACTTGGGTTCAACATTGTGGGTGGGGAGGATGGCGAAGGCATCTTCATCTCATTCATCCTGACCGGGGGACCGGCGGACATCAGCGGTGAACTCAAGAGGGGAGACCAAATACTCTCGGTTAGTACAGCGCCATCTATCATGTATCCTAAATATTAAAAATATGTGTCTTAATTTCTAAATTACTCTATATATTTCCTTGAAGTATTATGTATTGTACTATATATATATATATATATATAGAACACTCTTATGTACGGTAAGGTTAAAAAAGATAATTTATATTTTACAAAAATCTAAAATTAATTGTAAATAAAAATTAATGGAATATAAGAAATATAATGTAGGAAATACAAAGAGTAACAATTTATATTATTCCCAATTGTTCTTTTAATTTGGAATTAATTTTAAATGTACAGAAAGAATGGAATGTAAGAAAAATATATAATAAATACAAAAAAGAAATACAAAATTTAACTTATACTACCTTCAACATAGGACAGAAGTATTTAGTTCTTTTCTTAATGCACAACATCCATTAAAATATTAATTTTACTGATATTTTTTAAAACGAGCAAAGACGCACAAATTTGAGACCTAATTTTCTATATTTATTGATTTTTTTTCCGAGGCCTATTGAGAATTTACACGGTTAATTATAAAAATGTCACTTTTTACCTTTAACAGAAAATTTTTTATTCAATGCAATAGCTTTTATTTGAAAATATGTTTTAATAAAATTTATAAATAAATTTTATTGAATGAGGGAATATTTTATTAAAGAGTATATATGTATATGTTACAATAATTCAAATTTTTCTTTATAAAACTGTGTTAAATTTCTTTTTTAAATGTCTAGATGAAAAAATTTTAAAAAAAGTAGCCGTATAACTAATTTCTACACAGTATTTTTTTTTCTAATACTTAATTAAGTTTAAATTCAGTAGATTTTTAAAGTATTATATTTTCATATGTGTAATTTTACAACAAAAACTTCCAAAACTGTTATAAATCGATGAAATAATAATCTTTATTTCCTTAAATGGATATCAAATTTTTCTAAACGTATTTTTAAAATATTTTTGCAATGAATGCAAAATAATATTAATCATGGTTTTAATGCTAATATTATTTTTAAGTAATAATATTACTTTTTATAATAATATGTATGTTAAGTACTATTTATGATATTAGTTTAATCTATTGTTCTACGTTAATATTGTTATATATTTTTACTCTGAATATGAAAAGAGCTCATTTTTTTCCTTCTCTCTTATGAATGATGTTACTATGGTAACTCACGAATACAGGAATTATTTACGTGACATATATAAATAAATTAATTCTAAATTTTGAGTATCTCTTACTCTTTCTTTATTAATATTTCAAAGCTCAAATAAAACTATTTTTAGTGACTATAAATAGTTCTATTAATAAAACAATATATAAATTATATTAATAACTCAATTAAAGATATAATAAGTGAAAAAGTTTATAAGTAAAAGAACATTTTGTAGAATGAACCGTTTCCCTATAAATTTCTTCGGAAAGGAAATTCTGTGAAACTGGAAAAATTTTCACTTAAAATTCTTTATAAAAAATATTTATTATTTATGTATTATATAATAAAAATAATTATTAAGATATAAATATTATTATATATTAAAAATAAACACTAAATTATTTTTAGACCATAGGAAACTACTTCAATTACACTTTTTTTTATAGACATTAAATTACACACACACATTATATATATATATATATATATATATATATATATTGCAGGTGAATAACAATGACTTGAGGCACGCGACGCACGAGCAGGCGGCAGCGGCACTGAAAGGAGCCGGGCAGACAGTGACCATGGTGGTCCAGTACAGACCTGAAGGTAAGTGGAATAAGAATCCATCACTTACGATTTCTCGTAAATGATGGACTCCTTTGCAACTGATTTTTCTCTTGAAGTAGTACTTAATGCATTCAGTGATACGTGCATTTTGACGTGTAGCAATTTCAGTACCAAAACCAAGGAATAATGAATGACGTACCAAATATTAAATAGAATTTCCGACTGCTTCTTTTTCATAATATTTTTTTCTTATCGATATACTAATTGGCTTCTGGTTTTAAACAGATTGGTTTCTGGAGTTGAAATCTAACTGTATATAAAGCATTCATCTCAGATGAACTCGAAAAAGTTCAGTTTTGCATGAATTTCTTTTTAAACGCAAATGCTTTCAGGTAACGGTTTGCAATCTTTTTTGCATCTGTCATTTATTTTAGTACCAAAAGTATGTTACGAAAGAAAAGAAAATATCGAAGGAAATCTCAGATTAATCTTTATTCGTAAATTTTTTTCCTGTCAGTACGCGGTATTGGTTTCTATAGTTCTGAAAAGTCTGGTTCTGAAATATCGGAAATCTCAGAAAAAAAAATTGGGAGATTTTTTCTCCTATAATCGTAAAGTTAAATGCTTTCAGTGACATGTTTTGTGATCTATTACACTCCCGTCAATGGTTATAATGTCAAAAACAAGAGATAATGAATAACCCAATAAAATATTAGTTTTGGGGAAAAGAAATCCATTCATTTTTCGATGCATCACTGTATCGATCGATATCTCAGAAAGTATTGATCAAACAGTTTCATGTTTATGCTTGTTGGAAAAATGACATTTTGCAGTAAAAAATATTTTGGTCCATTCAGTGGAGAGTTACAGGGTGTTTAAGATAAAAGTCAACAAAAAGAAAATTCGGTACATTTTGCAGTTTTTCTTTGATAAAGGTGTAAACCCAAACCAGGCAGCTGAAATTGCGCATGGTATTCACACATTGTTCCGATACTGTAACAGCTAATTATGTATAACTTTGATTTCGTGTATTCCGTTCAAGTAGTTTTTGATGTTAATGAAGCAGCTTACACAGATAGGCCCGTTACCAAAAATGCCGATAAAATCACTAACATAATCGAAGTTGATTCGCATGTTTTTAATCTTAGCATTATCAGGGACTGAATATCGATCTTAAAGCAGTTTTAAGCAGTTTGCACGAAATGAACCCAAAATATGTTAAATAAAGTCCAGAAGTTCAAGTAATGGAACCGCAGTGGCCTGGTTGGTTACGGTGTCGTTCTCGTTACCAAAATTTGGTGAGTTCGAATCCCAGCTTAGCCAAAGATCCATCGTGTTCACTAATGGTGACTGGGACACGTAAAATATGTCGGGTCGATATGTCCTCCATGTTCTCATTACAAATTGATACCTCTGGGGGTGGTTGGGGCCAGGCTTTGGGTCTTCACTAGATTCAATCTTTAAGTTGGAAGATTCAGATGTTGGTGCCATCTATGAGCCAAACGTCGTACTTCCACCTTCCTTTGAGGGTGCTCTACTCAAATACGGAAGACGCTCTCTCTCTGATTTCAATCGCCTAGTCTCTGACCGGCGGGCTTGGCGTTGCCAAGTGTCATCAGAAACAACAGTTCAAGTAATACTAATGGATTTCTTTATCCCCAAACTAATATTAAATAGAATCTTAGGTTGCTCTTTGTTCATAATATTTTTCTTTTGATTACACAGGTTGATTTCTAATTCTGAACAAATCAAACCATATACAAAACAAACATTCATCACAGATGACTTCAAAAAGTTCATCGTTCCATGGATTCTTCTTTAATTTCACTGTTAAATATTTTTAATATCTCAATTTGTAATCTCTTTTTTCACGTGCCTTTTATTTTAACATCAAAAGGTAGAGGTTAGGAAGGGCGAATAATGTTTTAAACCTGAGAATATTGCTTTCTGATTTTTATCATTTTTTCTTGTCGATGCACTGGTTGGTTTCAAGTTCTGTACATACCAAACACTAAATGAAACAAATATCTATCTTGGATTAATCAAGCGATTTTTCTTGCACGGATTTCTCTTCATTCCCACAGTTAAATAATTTGTTCACATGTTCTCATCTTACATTGACTTCAGCATCCAAAGTAAGAGGTAATAAATGACAATAATATATTAAAAATGGAATATCTGTTACATATTTTCTTTATATCAATGCATTATTAGACTCCAGGCAGATCTGTTTATAAATGTAAAAAGATTTCATCATCAATGAATTCAGATAGCTTTAAACTTTACAGACTCCTTCTTTTAAATCCTATCTTAATGCATTAAATGAAGGATTAAAACCATCTTTTTTACCCATCATTGATTTTAGTATCAAAATAAAGATGTAATTAAAACGCAGACTGAGGCTGCTCTTGGTTCGGAAATTTTTCCTTTTTATACAAAGATAGCATTCTTTTGATATGCATCTATCTTTTGAAGATAAGAAGGAAATAACTGGAAAGGAGAAGAACATCCTTCCTTCAATTTGAACCCACTAGTCGCGCACTATTTCACTGATATCCGTGTAAGATATAAATGAATCGTTTACGATTAGGTTGGACAAAGATAATTAAGTTCGTATTTTTTTGACATCACATAGGAAAAAACTTAAGCCCTAAAGCTGCTCTAAAGCAATTTTTGTGCCCTTCACATAACTTGCCTTCCGGGATGAATTTTCATGCATCATGATTCATACTCACATATCTCAAGGGAAAAAACCCGGAAAACTTCCAAATGCTTCATTGTGAGCTTGTGAGTTCTCCAGATTTTCTCTCACGTAGCACCTGAATACGTCCTACTCCACGGGGTTTCGCATTGTAATTCATCTATATAAATAAGGTCTATGTTATGGCCAAGGAAGCCTAGTTGGTTACGGCGCCAGTTTCGCAATCGTAAGGTTGTGGGTTTGATTCCCCACTGACTAAAGACCGTCATGTTCACTAATAGTTACGAGGTCACATAAAATATTTAGTGGCAATGTCCATTGTGTTCTCATTCCACATTAATACCTCTGAGTTTGCTAGGAGCCAGGCCTTAGGTCTTTTCTAGCTTCCTATCTTTAAATTTGAAGAACAACATAGCGCTGCCATCTATGAGCCAAAAGTCGTACTTCCACCCTCGTTGAAGGGTGCTCTATCCAAAAACGGAAGACACGCGTGCTCATTCTGACTTCATTCGCCTAGTTCTAGACGGAAGGGGTTGGCTTCGCCTAGTAGTATCATTATATATATATATATATATATATATATATATATATATATATATATACAATATTTAAACCTAGACTATTAAAATATCTTATCTTACGTCAAAAATTATATATAAAGTATACGTATACTAAAAATAATCAATACATGAATCTATTTTAAATATAGTCATTTGAAGTAATTTGTTCACATTTTTCTCTGAGATAACAACGTCACGGAATGTGACTGACTTTCTCCCCAGGAAATTAATTACTCATTTCACGAAACTATATGCATATTTGATTGCGGAATAGTTTGGAATAGTTAGCCATGTTACAACCCTTCATTTCTTTATATCTAATTATTCAAAACTCGCATTAAAGAGAGAATGTAGTGCTTTCATATTAATTGCATATAAGATACGAGTAAGCGAGTAAATATTGTTTGAAATAGGGAAATATTATTTAAATATTGTAAGAATATTATCAAATATAGGAAATTTTATATCAATTGAATAAAATTCAAAATATAAGCAATTTGTGTAATTTACTTTAAATAATTATTTATTGTATAAATTACACATATAAATATTGAAGAATTACAAAAACAAATTTTTTTTTAACATTTTTTTAATTAAGTACTTAATATTTTAATTGTGAAATCATTTTATTTACATAACAATATATTTTTATGCTCTAAATAAAACCGGTGTCCTAATAAAAATTTGATTGAAATTTAATGATAGTCTGTAATGCCAGTTTAACTATAAAAATGTCCAATTCTCATATATAAAAATTTGATTGAAATTTGATGGTAGTTTTCCTAGAATGCCAGTTTAACTATAAAAATCTCATATTCTCATGTATAAAAATTTGATTGAAATTTAATGACAGTTTTCCTGAAATACCAGTTTAGCTATAAAAATCTCATATTCTTTATATGGTAAAACTATACTTTAGGGTGCTTTTTGGCGAGCTTGGTTATTTTTTGGCGCCATTCTTGTTCCCGCCGATTACAGTGCTAATAGGTATGGTTGAACATTCAAAAATTACGCAACTTGCATTGGATTTTCAAAATTCTAAAAACGATAAACCAATCAGAGCCTCGATTGGATCTAAACCAATTAGAATACGATTCAGTTTTGCCCAGCTTGGCGATCAATCTCGATCACAACTTGGCGAGAATCAAAAGGGCATCTTAGAGTATATTCTAACCTTTTACATTTTTATCACACTATCTGGCTTTGAAAGTATCCTACCCCCTAACGGTATGGGAGGTTTTCTTATGGTTTGGCCAGATCTGCTAGGTTGGAAACATGAACTCTGAGATATGTGGACATTCTGGACAATACTGCTCTCCCGAATGTATGGCAATTTTTCGGGGAAGACCAATTTTCTTTCCACTGCACCTTTCAACACATTGAAGATTGCGCAAACGTGATTTGACGAAATGAGTGTTTCAAAACTCAACTGGCTTTCTCGATGCCCAGATCTAAATCCAGAAGAACACCTCTGGGACGAACATAGCGCAGGTTACGTAGACAGTCAAATCGTTCATCCTCATTTCTTCGGTAATAGACGCCTGGAAATTAATTCCTATGACCACCTTGTACAAAGTTTTCTCAGACAGTTATCTATGTAAAAGGACATTTATGCTCTAAAACCATACCAGTAGGTGTCCGGGTATTTTTGGCCAGTTATATCTGTCACTTTTTTCTTCAAAAAATTTTGTTTCTATTTTGAAAAAATGCTATTATATTTATCTATATAGATAGAATCTTTATCTTGTTATCCCCTAAAATTTTTTCGGGGTTGAAATCACGAAACAGAATCATTTTTCATCATGTTGAATTGAGGTCTTTGGCTAATTTAAGAAACAAACTCTTTCATATTTAAATTTTGATTGCATTATTTTTAATTTATTTTAACTATAATTTTAACTGCCCATTTGGTAACGTAAATTTGCTGGTGCCATTTTGATTCCGGCTTTTCAATCGCTTCAAAAACGATGGAAATTCTTTCTTTTTGAAATTCTTACTTGTTTGAGCCTTTAAGCTAAAGAAAAATGTTAAGTAACATGTACTTCTTCTTTTTACACATTCAATTTTTAAATTTCAGGCACAAGACAAAAGTGTATTATTCTTTCTGTCATCATGTGTAATTGATGGAAACGATGAAAAAAATGTTAATAGAATTGCATCCTTCTTCCTTATAAATTAACACGGTACAATTCTTTTTTCAAAAAAATGTTGATGTTTACTGTTTTCTTCAACCTTTGAAAAAATATTGTTTTTTCCCATTATTACAATGATCATATGTTTTCGGTTTCCCTAACCTATCTCCGATCGGATATCCATTTAAAAATGGTGAAAGAGTTCCAACACTAATAGTTAATACCTTCTTAACTAAATTAAACTTCGTAAATGAAGTAAATTTTAAGATTTCATTTCATTCAATTTGTCCTTAGATGATTGCATTTTGTTTTACACAGCAAGGTTTTAAACTAAGCTAAAATAACACATATTGAAAAATAGTAAATATCAATATTTTTCCAGATCGCAATGTTTTCTAGAAAGATACGAACACGTTTTTTGCTGAAAGAAATATGCCGGTAGACTTAACTCGCTAATGTTACATATAATGGTTACGCAGAGCTAATATAACTGTACATACACTGTTGTTGTTGTTACTTATGTAGCCAAGCCCGCCCGTCAGGGTCTGGGTGAATGAAGTCAGAAAGAGCTTCTTCCGTTTTTGAACAGAGCACCCGAAGGTGGAAGAACGACTTTGGCTCATAGAGGCAAGCACAATCTGGGTCTACCAATTTAGAGATAGGAAGCCAGAGAAGACCTAATGCTTGGCTCCTAACACCCCTAGAAGTTTAATTTTGAAATGGGAACATAGAGAACATTGCGACCACGATTTATTTTACTTGCTCCTGTCGCCATTAGTGAACTCGACGAATCTTCATATAATCCGGGAATCGAACTCAGTAACTTCCGGTAACGCAGTGGCAGTCGTCCTAACCTACCTGGCCACTGAGGCTCAACATATATTGAAACTATAATGCAATAACTTTTACAACATTATTTTTATGTGTATTATTTTTATACCCATTATTATTTAACATTAACTAATATGTAATTTTATGTAACTGTTTTATCATAACTATTACAAAAAGTTGTTTTAGTAACTGTTACATAATAACTGTAACATTGAACTAAACTTATAGCAGATTCCCTTTTAATTTGTTTATTTTACCGATTATTTACTTATTTGATTATCAAACACAGAATGTTAAAAGGTCATTCAAAGGCATTATAAAAATGGTTATATACTGAGCATTTCTTTTTCGAACTTATTTTTATGGGGTGATTTTGCTAGTAACAACTAAACGGTGCCCTAAATAAACGTCAAGAAAGGTAATTCTTTTATTTAAGTCCCTCTTCGAGTAGATCATTGTCAGAAGGGAAAAAGAAAACACAAAAGAATAAACACCGATTGTTGTTCTTTGGAGAGTTGCCCTTTCGACCAATGGATCTGCCGGTTCTCATTGAGTAGGAGGTACATTGCCCGAATAAATAGGAGAAGTGCTTCCTGTACCAGATAACGGTGTTTACCCAGGGAGGTCTCCGGGCATCTCTGATGAGGGGCTTTATTTGAATTGGCACTCACGCACGGCCCTCATTTTCTCCTGTCTGTCCTAACTTATGAAGGCTGATGTTTTTCGTAGATCATAAATGATGCTTCAGCTTTCCAGGAAAATAATTAATAAAGAAGAAAAATATCTACGCGATTTGTGTTTTGTCTCTTTGATTTTATTCCTTCATTACTTAATTCCATAGATATGATCCTGACTGGTAATATGGGAATTAGTTTTGGTATCGATTATACTTCTTCTTTATCAATGATATTCTGTGTAATTGTCTCTTTTATTAGTTATAATTGACCGGCCGATGGTGAAGTTATAACGTTCCTGACTCTTAGGCTGTTGGTCCCGGGTTCGAATCCGGGTTCAGGCATAGAAATAAGTTTACTATGGATTGACCTTTTTCTTTATAGATGATATTCTTCATAAATGTCCGTTTTATTAATTATAACTGACCGGCCAATGGCGGAGTTATTAGCGTTCCTGACTCTTAGGCTGTTGGTCTCGGGTTCAAATCGCGGTTCAGGCATGGACGTTTTCTTTCTCTGTGTTTCTTTTTCCTTTCTCCTGAGATGATGGATGAATGTGGCCAGCCCTATAAACGGTTGTGTGGTGATGTGACGTGGATAATGCTACGCGCCGCCGTGACTTGGTTCACATGTTCCCATCGGGTAATGCTAAATGAGATGTAATTTTTGGTCTTGTTATGGCGAAGGGTCAATCACCCAGTGCCCGCCATTGGAAAAAAATTAGTAATAATTGCAATTTGTGAAATATTAGGTTGAGAAAAAAATAATCCATTATTTTTTGTAGAAACCTGCTGTAATCGATATCTCATAAAGTATCGATCAAAGGATTTTACATTTATGCTCGTTGGAAAAGTGACTTTCCACACTAAAAAAGTTTATTGACTCTTTTATTTTTGGTCCATTCATTTATGAGTTAAAGTGTGTTGAAAGTGAAGGTCAAAAAACCAAAAATTCTGCCCATTTTACAATTTTTGTTTGATGAAAGTGAAAATACAAATTGTGTGATTGAAATTGTTAATAATCTTTATGGTCACTATACTGTAATAACCAGTTATAATCAATTTTGGTATTTTTGATGTTAAAAATGCACCTCGCACTAGCACATAATCATCGAAACTGTGTATAAAATATCAAAAATGATCGAAGCTGATCACTTGTTAGCAGTCGCAGCATCGTCCAGAACTTAAAAATCGACCTAAATACAGCTTTAAATCCTTATGCAAATCGAATCAAAACATGTTACATGAAAATCACGTCATAATAATGGATTTCTTTCTCTAACCTAATATTTAATTATGATAAAATATTTTAAGGTAAATGCAATTCATATTTGTGTTGAAACTTTTAAAAATTCAAACTCTATCTTTTAAATTCTGGTTATAAATTCAATTATTCAAGTTAGAATTTATTTAATACATTTTAACTACCTCTTTACAGTTATTTAAATTTTATTTAAAAGAAATAAAATTTATTAGGAATCTAAAATCGTATAACTTACATACTTTAAGCTGAAATTCGAAGAATATTTCTTCAGAAGTTTTTGCATTATTAGATTAAATAAATACACAAAAATGCTTTGATACTACATGGTAAATGCATTAACCGATGAAACCATGTTAGATGTTCAAGTATCCACCGAATGGATATGAGACTCTAAATTCGTGTATCGCAAGGGAAAGAACCCAAAGAACTTAAGTATCAGAGGGACGGGAGAGTATGAAAAAGTTGAAGTGCAACATCCATTTCGCATTGTTGCCTTGTTATTGGAATCGAAAATGATGGTTGCTTTGAAAATCTCTCTTATACCATCAAGCTACACTGAGCCATGGATGACAGCTATTGTAAGACTCCTTTGAGAAAACCTTGAGTATTTGGATTTTGTATAGATCTCATTCATATATCGCAAAAGAGAAAACTCGGAAAACTACCAGTCATTGTCTCTGACAGCCATGCATGCAATAGGTGTGATATACATCACACATTGTTTATAATTTGCTGGTAGCTATCTCAGAGTTTTTCACTCCAAGTAACATTGCCGCATCACTAGACCACGATGAATGCCACGTAAAATAATGTTTAAATAAAAGAAAATTTCACAAACAAAATTACTTATCTTGAAAGACTTATTCATAGATGAGGAAGGTGGGTATCTTCTACGTCCTAAGACTGGAGCACCAAAAGTAGAAGTCTAACTCAGCTCCATTACCTGTAGACACTAGTTGGGTTCAACTTGACGAAGGCGGGTGCTTGTGATGTCATAGAGCCCACTGTACCTCTTTTACCAGCTTGGAAATTTCTTCGAGAGCTAAGAACCATATCTTTGCCTGTCCCATATTAGCATAACTTTCCCTGTCCCATCTTCAATGGATTCGCTCTCATGTTGACATCGAAGATAGTGAGATTGCTGATAACTTTGGCCAAGGCGGGTGATGGTGCTACCACTGAGCCCGCTGCACCTCTTAACTATATGAAAATTTTTTCGAGAGCTAAGAACCAATTTAAAATCTTATAGCTCGCTCCTCCAGTTCATCACTGGTATAAGAGCAGTCACTCAAGAGGTTCTCTGGCTCTTGTATGCAGTAGACAGGATCAAACCGCACTTACTTGCTTTCTCAGGGGACACCTTAAAACTATGAAGCTCTCTGGGGGATGTAAGCAATTTGAAGACAGAACCAAGTGTTTTATGGAGGAGGCTTCTCCTGAGCACATTCTCCCTTTTCTGGACTTCTCTAGGACCTTACTGACAAACTACTTTTAGTTTTGGACTTCTTCAGGGTGACCACTATTATTTTTAACTTTTTACATTTTGCAAACAATGAGAAAATAGTTATATAGTTTTAATACAATGAACAAAATAGTTATGCCTTCAAAATAAATTTTTTTTCAATTGACTATTACTAGTTTTTTATCAGTTTTCATTAGATTGTCACCAAAAATATTAACAGGGGGAGATTTGGACAAGCAAAATTGAAATAGTGCCTTTTTCTTCAAATTTTAGATTTCACCTACCTACAGCACAAATTAGCGTTAAAAACAAATATTACAGTGTACGACGAAATTGGGCATCAGCTGCCATAGTTCATGAAGTTTTGACCCTCGCGGAAGTGTTCCACCTCAGAGCAGTAGAGGGCGCTCATTGGATGACAGAATAGGGTTGCTACACTTTAAATTATCGTAGTACCTGTTATCTTTCCTAGATAAGGTAAGTTAAAGAAAAGATGATTCCAGCTGTGTATTGATTTCATAATTTGAGCTGGTAGGATTACATCTACTTACTAATTAATGTGATTCAAGATAGCTCTACAGCGTCTTAAATCCCCATTTTCCTAAATGAAACCTAAAGTAATTTATATTCCTTTTGCTTCATACTTCCAATTTTTAGCGATTGAAACCATTAAATACAGCCAAATACTTCGTCATTTTCAACCAAGTAAAAGCAAGAGCCTATATACACCTGAGTTGGATATTTCGTTTCCAATTCTCACACCGCACTTATCAAAGGGATATTCAATGATACAAAATATTAATAAGCAATGATTTTCTTAGCTTGTTCAGCTTCAACTGATCAGTATTACACTCTCTATCTCCCTGATGCGAAAATAACTCTTTTTTACGACGAGAAATAATAAAAGAAGCCATGACTTTTACAGCAAACAAAAAAATCTTCAAAGCTCCATTTATATAAAAGAAAGTTATTTTCTAAATGCTAGAAAGATAACAAGAAATACGCTTATGAGGTTTTTAGAAGCCGTGAAACTGATATGAGGTTTATTGTTATATCCTTTATTTAAAAAAAAACAACATTGTACCATCCATAAAAAAACCACAAACAACCATAACTTTCTAAAAGCCAGCGTCATCAAATAAAATATCCGAGGACAATAAAAGGACATAAACACCTATTCACCTTGTCATAAGGCAAACCTTTTCCTTTACAAAGATCATACAAAAACTGAAAAGAGGCACATATTTCGACCAAGAATCAATCAAGGAGGAACTGGTCCATTACTGTTAAGTAACAGAAACCATTACAGGAATTGCCACTTGATTGAGATGGGGGGGGGGGAGTAAGAGCCAGAGGCATTTAGATGATCATCACACAAAGACATGGGGAAGGGCAAAGTCACAAAAGATCCACAGAAGGAGAAGCGGGCGTCTTGATCAGGTCATCCATCAAGAAGATGTTCTAACACTTTGGTTTAGCTGAAGTCATTTGTATTTTCAGATAGTTGATCATTTAGTAGATGTGAAAAATCCTTTTACCTCATTTGAAATGAATTATACTGCATCTATTTTAAGGATTTATTCGGTTATTTAAACGCTGAGCCAAAAATATAGTACACAGACTTTTAGAATAATCCAGTATATCTATGGATTATTTTATATAACTGAAGGTAACAATTATTTCTACAAAACTAAAATCCCCTTTAGTCAGGTATTCGAAGCTGTAAATTTTCGCGAAAATATATAAAGAAAAATTCTTTATACTATTTTTGGAAATAACTTTTAAGGTAAAAAGAATCCATTCTTATAATATTCAAATTTCTCTTAATACCAAAAATGTATCCAAACCAACAAATATCAATTACAACACAAAAAATGAAATAGGAAATATTAAGTTTAATTACTATTTCATTAAGTTTATAAAATGATTGATGATTTAAAATGTTTACTTCGGTAAAACATTTTATGAAAGTTTTGTCCCTTTAAACCTAAAGTGCTTTATTTTCTTTTTGGAAATTAAAATACTTTGGTATGTTATTTTTAAGGTTCTTTGTCTCTTCAGAAACATAAGTAACATCAAGTATTCGAATTCTCCGAACAATATGAGAAAAAATTTGTATCCATTTATAATAAAATAAGAAAAATAACGAAGTTATTTTAGATTATAAACCATGTAAAGCATCTTGAACAAGTATTCAGCTCAGATTCACTGTACGGTCGCTCTTGGCTCAATTTTCCAATGTTGGCGATAAATAACATTTTCTGGCAATCCAACCAATTCTGACCAATTACAAATGAGGGATTCCGACCAATGAAAAATGGGGGATTCTGATAAAATGGGAACCAACTAATGAAAAATGGAATATTCTGTTTATTTTCAGACCTTGCTTGACCAGATTGGCGAAGTTGGCGAGATTTTTAGCAATTTTTTGAAAAAGTTGCCAAGAGCGACCGTACACTAAATTTTTACCCAAGTATTCAGTCAACTCTATATCAATTTAGTCGGATAGTTTATATCCATCAACATAAATTTCCATGGATGTAAAAAGTATTTTTGAAGACTCTTAATATTCAATGTAACGAAACTTTTTTTTAAAAAAAAAAATTCATAAGTTACTTTTTTTAAATAATCGGAATCATTTCAAATATTGCCAACGAACTTCATCTAAAATTATTGATCATTTGCCAGCCCTTTTTCAATTATGAGGATGTAAACGACACTAACTCCCCTGCCCAAGTATCCAACCGTTTCAGAGTACCAAAATGTGAAATATCGCATGTCTTCTATCACCGTGAGGATCTTCAATTGAATCAATGAAACCTTGATGTTACTGACTGTCAAACCATAAATACTTCGTTCCCTGTTTTTATTTTTTGGAGGGTTCATTTTTTTCACAAAAGATTATTATTATTTATTTTTTTTCTTGGTCGAATGCCAGCAACTTTGTAAAATGGGGTGCGCTGCTCCACTTTTTCAACTGAACCGTAATTTGGTGTGCAGACCGACTTCCTTCGGTACACACGTCACAGGTATCCGTTTATAAGGTAGTCAATCATTCACACATGAAAAGTACATCCATGACCGAACAGGGATTCGAACCCAGGACCTCCCTATTCGCCGTCAGGCACGCTGACTACTAGACAGGGTGAACGGCGGGATTATTTATGATGCTCAGTAATAAATTATAAATGAACACCAAAAAATGGGGATGATAATCAAGCTTTCAGGCCGTCTTTCTTCTCTAACCTAGTGAGGGAAGCATAAGTAAAGTGGGTTCGATACCCGAGCCAGCAGAAGACCTCCGAATTGAGAAAGTTTATTGTTACGGAATCAAATGTCTTTCCACTCCTGTAGTTTGTGTTTAATGTGTCTCAAAATGACTGTTTTATTATGGCATAGTTGTCTAATACAATGAAAAAAGAAGCAGATAATATTTTTAAATACTATTACTTAAAATATAGTACAAAATAATAGTTTGTTGATCAATCATTGATTAATATTTGATGATTCTCTCAAGAGTCGAATTTATACTGACTAGAAGGATTGGTTTGCTTGTCACTCAACAATTAACCCCCCCCCCTCCCCCACATGATGCTTAATTAGACCAGGACATACAGTTTAAAATGGATTTCGAATCACTACAAAAATCCCAGTCTGGAATGAAATCCGAAGAACTCATGAACTGTTGAATCGAAAGATATTGACTGAATAACATACAGAATATTATACATTTGGAGAAAAAGATTTAAAATAAAATAATATACACAGTGTTGGTGATAAGAACTATTTCTTAAAAAAATTTTCAAAAATTTTAAATTCAGGTTTTTTTAAATTTTATTATTAAAAGGTTTTATTAATAACGCAATTTTTAAAAGCATGAATTGGTTTAAATATTTATGAATTCTACTTAACAGCAGAACAATGAACACCTCTCAGTTTCATTTAAAATTAGTTTTATGAACTAATTTTTTATGAAATTGAGTTTTTAATGTAAAAAAAAATTTTTGTATTTTAAAAGAATTTAATCAAATTAAATTTCAAATGTTCGACACATGTTATTACTTGACAGATTTAAATTACGACTTGCATTCTAAAAAATTTTTGATATAAATTTTTTTTAAAATTATTTAAAATTATTTTTTTAAAAAATATTTTATTTAAAATTATAAAAAATGAAAAAAACATGCATATTTTATTATTCTTATAATTTGTAAAATAAAAATGGCAAAATTTATGAATTAATAATTTTGTTTAGTATTTTTGTATTTAAATTTGTTTTTATCTAGTGAAAGTTTACTAAATATAAAAAATACAAAACATTTAAATCTTCCTTGCTGATTTAAAGTGACTATAAAGTGGATGTTATGATTTATTTATTGCTTGCATAAACAATCAAATATTAATATTTAAAGTGCTTTACATGCTACATGAAATAAATTTATCTTCACTTAATGATTGATAAGTATTTATTTTTTAATAGCGGTATCAATAGAGACAAATCTCCAATAATACATAAAATAACCCATCCCACTAAGATATTGGCCAACATTTTCCTTCCAACTGCTCACTGAAGAGCTAACCCCACTGACAAATTTATTTGTATTGGTGGACACAAAATTAGATATTCAACATTATTAGTGAAAACGATTATTTGTTTCACTCACAGATCAATAATAAGTTAAATAAATTGACGTACATATGATCTCAACTGTAACGAAAAAAACAACCACTTTATGGTTAATAAATCACTGTTTTCAGTTTTTCGTCTTTTTAAATCTTTTTAAGACAATAAACAGTTCTCGATTCACAAAATGCGAGACATTCACAAATCTTTTTAAGACTCCATTTTGATTTGGAGGATTGAATGAATGCCACTATCTCATAACAAATGAATCGGGTGAAGAAATTTTTCAATGAAATGCATTTTACACTGAAAAAAAGAACTAACTTTGTTGTTCGTTTTTTAAGAAAGAGCCCCGGCGCATCCCCCTAAAGGCTTATCTTTATCCCATCATCGCCAGGTGACGCTACCAGTCGCACCCCCGCAGTGCTTTCCATCCCCTTCCCCACCCTCTTTCTCAGCAGCTGAGAGAGCCCCCCCTTCCGACGTGGTGCTATCTGGCCGGCCGCCCGTGGAAGATCCCGCTCCCGCCCCTGCTCGCTGCCGACAGGTAAGCCCCTAGCTACATCTACTTGGGGGAGGGGGTGGAAATCTATGGCAAAACGGTGTGGGGGGTGGTGTTGCCGAAACGGAAGACAATCGGATATGAGTCCCGAAAACGTAGCCGAGAATGTGGTAGTTAGGCCTTCGCCTCTTAGATACCAACCGGGTCTATTGATTTACGCATCGCCGTAAAAAGGGGTGGGAGGAGTGAGGGGTTTGTTTTGCTTCCGTGTTGAGATGTTCACCTACGCATGAATCGCTTGCTTAACTCTATTGAGATTTTATGTAAGGGTTACGTGAATGACATTTTCTTTTATATAAGCCTCCCGTGTGTGATTGCTAGCCTTTGATTACTGATAAATATTGTAAAGAAATTTGTGATTTATTGGTTGAAAAAAAAATTATGTATACGCGATATAAACATCAAACGTTTTCTTAGTTTCGATGAATTTAATAGCCAATAATTGGCCATCAATAGCCAACTTTTATGTTGGAACATAAAACAATAGGAATTTATTGGCCATCAATAGCCAACTTTTACAGATTAATTATTGTTTTAAAATATATTCTGATAATTTATCCAGCTTTTCAATTTCTGAAATCATAATTTGTGTTTTGATTTTCAAAAACTTAATCGCAGAAGACATATTATTATTTCTATTTCATTAACAAATTTGGTTTTTACTTCTATTCTTTAATGGAGATTTTTCATTTCTTTGTCATTTTTCACACTATATTTAATAGAAATATTCTAAAAACTGAAACAAATTATGAAGAAATCTGCTAAATATTTTGGTTCGATGTCTTAATTTTAACTCTCTATCATCCTTAAACAATATTCAAAAATATTAATTTTCAGTTACTCTTATAGTTAAAACTTTTTAACTAAATAATTCTATACTTAAAATTTAAGTATATTAAATTTTAAACTAAAATATTAACTTTTTGTTATAAATAAGTTATTGAATTATAATAGTGAAAAAAATGTTTTTTAAAAAGGTAGAAAATCTATAAATTGATATAAAGATAAATAATAATTGAATTAAGTAATATAGCTTTGAATAAGATATATTAAGCATACTTTTAAATTTCTGAAGGCTATTTATTAATTTTAAGCTATTAATAAGTTAATAATATACAACATATAGTTTCATTATTTTATTAATTAATTTTTTTACTTATATAATCACCCTTTTTAAGGTAAATAAATTGTTGACAAAATATACCCTATTATTTATTTTATATATATCATTTCCATTGTAATTTGACTTAAGAAGATGTATAATTTGTGTTTTTACACATATAATTATTGCATCATTTTTGAAAATTTTCAAAAATAATGCAATGATTATGTTTGAAAATTTAGTGTCTAACTCTTTATACTCTAACTATAAGAAAAAATGATTGAATGTAAGTATATAAGAGAGCTTTTTTTTTCTTTAATTTTATACTAACTATAATTTTATCAAAAGATGAATGATTTAACTTTTTCCTGAATGAAAAAAATAAATTTAAATTGGATAAAAAATATTTGTTTTACTTGTGTTCTTTTGACTGCACTCCTTCAATATTACATTTATAACTCTTTAATTACTTATTTTTATAATAATGTATGTTGAAAGGAACACCGAGATGATATTCTGACATAATAAAGGATACAATTAAAACATCTTTAATCAAAATTGAAGGAACTGTTTCATTTCTTGAACATATAGAGTTATATTCTGTAATTTCACCGGTTGCTTTGTTAAAAAGAAAAAAATATTTATTTCGAAGAGTATCCCCAATACATTTAAAAAAAAACATATCATTCTCTATTAGAAACACGGTCTGTTAATGAAATTACATTTAAAGCATTTCTCATTTATTCTTTAGAAATAGTTTTCTTTAATTCTTTTGCGATTATCACCTTCCTAAAATTCTCGCTTGCAGTTAAATTTTGATGATTATACTAATGAAAACGTGCAGAACGAGATATATAACAATGGACCCTTTATTTTTAAATATTTAATTGGAAATTAAATTATATTCAAAGTATATTATTTCAAATCAATTATTTCTAAAAATAAGTATAATTTTCGAAAAAACAGCTTCATCAGAATTAAAAATATTCTAATTAGTTGGCTTCCCGTTTTTATCTTCTTTGATTGAAATCAACTTAAAATAGATTTGATAGAGATTTAATTAAAATTTTCGAAAGCTGAATAGAAATAATTAACATGCAAATGTTTTTCTTCTCTAATAATTTAGATTAAAAAATATACACTTCTGAAAAAATTCGAAAAAAAAAACTATTTTTTTTCCCATATTTTAAATAAGAACATTTCCTTCTTGGTAAACGATGAATAAAAATCAATTTAAAAATACAAATTTTTTTTCGCCTAGAAACACGCTCTGAATTTCATCATAGACTAGAATTGTACATATTAACTAGCTTTATCTGGCAGAATAAAAATTACAGGTTATATAATTATAAATAATAATATAAATTATAGGTAGAAATAAATAATAAGCAAAAATGAAGGGGAAAAGAGAAGCCAACAGATTGTGACATTCCTACATAATTTGCATTAAGTTTTTTTTTATTAAAGTGAAGACAAAAATTTGTCAAATAATATGTACATGGAAAAAATAGATAAGCATAAAGTTTTTTTTATAATAAATAATACAGCATTTTTGTATGAACTTACTCTGATAGTATAATATTTTTTAATCTAAAAATTGCAATAAGGAAGTCAAAATGTTTTAAAAACTAAAGATTCACGAGTCAAGATTCTTAAAGTAAAGTTTAAGTGTCTGAGTTTGAAATACTTAAATGTTTAGTAGCAGCTTTCATAAAATTTTGGTACAAAAGGCAAAACAAACCACACAATTTGAAACCCAGGTTTTCTACACTTTTAAAATAAGTAATACAAAAATATCAAGTCATATGAAACCTAGTTGTAATTTTTTAATTTGAAAGTTTAATTTTATTTATGATTACTTAGATTTGTATGTTGATATCATACAGGTCAATTGTCATTGAAGCACTCAAAAAAATATATATTTATATACATTATTTCAATTGGATAAATCACATTTGTCTTTTCCTAAAATATTTTAGCACTGGGTCTATTAAAATAGAATTTGCTTTTCTTTAATAAAACTATAATACTGATGTTTATATAGAAATGATTTCGGGTTCAATCATTTCTGCAATTTTTTAAAATCTATTGTAAGAAAATTCAAACATGTGATGCTGTTTTGATGTTAGATACAAGGTTATTACCGTGTGTAAACACAAGCTATGGTGTGCAAAAAATTACCATTGAGCGACAAATCAAACTATGGGTAAACAAAATTATCTTTACATTCAAAAATTAAAATTTTATAACAAAATTTAAAATTTTAACAATAAAAACTATTTTTGAATTATAAGCAATATTCTCTAGAAATTTAATTTTGCTTATTTCATGATTTCAATAAAGTGTGAGAGAAAAAACTTGTATATAATTTAAGAACATGGACAATATAATAAATTTTAATTTTGAATGTGTTTTATAAAAATTAAATATTTTGCAAAAAACTATCATTTACTTAAAAAAGAAAATTTTTTATAAGTATTACAATTCTACTTTGCAACATTTTGGAAAATTTAAAGGTTCTGAAGAATAAAAAGATATCCAAACAACATCCAATCAGATTTCATTTAGATATCTCCTAGACATCGTATTTAACTGCATATGGATATCAAAACATCTCTGAGATATCTAATGAATATCTAACGTGTATCCAAAGGTTATCCAAGCTACATCCATTAGATGTCATCAGATATCCATTTACTGCGCCCCTTTGGATAACTGGTGGATATGTTGTAGATATTTGGATATCGTGTGGATATCTCAGAGACAAGACGATATCCAATAAAATGTCTACGAGATATCTCTTAGATGTCATGTGGATCTTCATGGTTGTTTGGGATACTGGAATATTCTGTAATTTCACCTGTTGCTTTGTTAAAAAGAAAAAAAATATTTATTTCGAAGAGTATCCCCAATACATTTAGAAAAATATATCATTCTCTATTAGAAACACGGTCTGTTAATGAAATTACATTTAAAGCATTTCTCATTTATTCTTTGGAAATAATTTTCTTTAATTCTTTTGCCACTATCACCTTCCTAAAATTCTCGCTTGCAGTTAAATCTTGATGATTATGCTAATGAAAACGTGGAGAAAAAGATGCACCCTTTATTTTTAAATATTTAATTGAAAAGTAAATTTACATTCAAAGTATATTATTTCAAATCAATTATTTCTACAAATAAATGGAATTTTCGAAAAAAACAGCTTCATCAAAATTAATAATATTCTAATTAGTTGGCTTCTTGTTTTTATCTTCTTTGATTGAAATCAACGTAAAATAGATTTCATAGAAATCTAATTAGAATTTTCGAAAGCTGAATATAAATAATTAACATGCAAATGTTTTCCCTCGCTAATAATTTAGATTAAAAAATATACACTTCTGAAAAAAATCAAAAAAAAAGCTTTTTTTTTCCATATTTTAAGTAAGAACATTTCCTTCTTAGTAAACGATGCATAAAAATTAATTTAAAAATACAAATTTTTTTTCTCCTAGAAACACGCTCCAAATTTCATTTACAGAGAATTCTGCGGGGAAAAAAGGTGCTTTTTTTGGACTTTTTTGAAAATCTGCCAAAGCATTTGCTTTTCTAAACTATTTATTTTGCCAAATTACTTTCAGAAAGAGTGTACATATCTTAGACCATTTTTTTATGTTCGAAAATAACGTATTGCAACAGAGTTTGTGCAACCAAGGTTACACTTATTAAATATTAGTTTCAAACTAAAATATCGTGGCTAAAATATTGCACAAATGCAAGCAAATTACACCCTTTAATTTTTAGTATATATAATACAAGGTTTTTCTTTTTTCATATTTGTAAATTTCAATGGATTAAATAATGTTCTTGATTATAAAATGTTTCACTTGTTACTTTTTTTGTAAGAATGTGAGCTTTATCTTTATGAATTGTATATGTACTGTATACGGAATTCATATAGTATATTACACAACGTTATGCAATGTATAATTTCAGAAACACTTGTGCATATTTTATGTTGTTTTCTTTACTTGAAATTAAAGCTAAATTATAATCTTCTTTCGATATTCGTCAGTAAAAAAATAAAAAGCTTATAAGTTCTGTCATTTATGAATTTTAAAATTATTCGTAGCGCAAATTTAAAAAGATCACCAATTTTCGATGAATTTTACGCGTTTTATGCACGTATTTTAATTTACAATATGCATATGTTATCATGAAAATTAGGGTATTATCAAAATAATAAATAATTTTAAATAAATATTAAAAGTTTGAGTTATTAAATAAAAAATTTAATAAATACAATGATCATGACTTGTTAGTTTCTTATCGTTTTCAACTGTTAAAATACATAACTATTTTAAAATACATAATAATTTTAAAATGTTGTTATATGAAAGCAATAAATGCTTTGTTTTTTTATGAGCCCAACATGTGCATATCTTGTTGTTAAGGACACTTCCCTTAGAAATTTTTTCAGGAAATTTTAAAAATCATTGTATTTTAGTATTGATTTTCATAGGCTTTGCATTATATATATATATATATATATATATATATATATATATATATATATATTACACTATGGTATGACCAAGATCTTATTTCTCTTTTCATGTATAATATTTACTAAGGATATGTTCTTAAGAGAATGTAATGCAAGAAAAGGCTTCATTTTTAGTAAAAGGATTTTCTATACATCTTGTCTCCTTGAACTGGACAGTCGCGATTTCTTTACTAGCTCTATAATATTTTTTATGGATGAGGACTAAATCAACACTGATATGCTCTTTAATCTTGAGCATCCTCAAACTAAGCAAGATTTGTCAAGAAGCTTCCTAAATTGATACAATTTTTTTTTTCTGTTATGCAACTATTGATTGTAAACTATCATCCAGGGCTTTTTTAGAATTACTATTTTCCTAATCTAGTTTCAAAAGAATAGAATAAGCGAAGAGATTTGATTTTGGTTCGCTCTTTGGTCATGAAAACTAATTAAGCCGAGTTATCTCGTATGCTTGAACTATGCAAAATTTTTTGGCTTAAGTATCTTTTAGTTATATCATATTAAAGATAATCTATCATGTGTCCCAAAACTTTGTAATACATCTCTTATCTAGTTTTTAAAGGAAAGGAATGTAAAAAGGGATTTGTTTTGGCTCACTTTTTGGCATAAAAAATAATTTAACCATGACGTACGCTTTAATATGAATAATGATGTAATTTAAACTATAATATTTCAGTATGAAATACCTTGCGTATACTTGAATTATGGAATATTTAAAATTGTGGTGTCTTTGGCTTATACCGTTGACAACTTCCTCGAATTATGGAAAATTCATATTTGTGGTGGATTTGGCTGATACCATTGGCTGCAGTCTTCAATTATGGAATATTCATAATTGTGGTGGATTTGACTGATAACGTTTGGATTCATAGCCATTGACGCTAACCTGTAATGTTTCCCAGCATGTTTAAGGAATACCACATTTCAAATCTGGTTTCAAAGGAATGAAATACGAAGAAGGGTTTGCTTTGGTTCACATTTCGTGCGCAGAAATTAATTCATACTTGATGTTCGGTTCAATGTTTCGTATCCTTAAATTATACAAGATTTATGTCGCAATATTTTTGGGCTAATAAAGTATCTTTTGAGTACATAGCACAGAAAATGCTGAAACGTGTCTCAGAACTTTGTAACAATTTTACATTTCCAGTGGAAATATAATAAAAATCTGAGACACATAATAGGTTATTTAAATATTAGTTAGAAGGAACTAATTTTTAGGAATGAAGTACAAGAAGAAATTGCTTTTTTTCACATTTTTTGCACTCTAAAGGTAATTTAACCGAGATCTACTGAAGAAATTTTACTTAAACAACGCAATGCTGACTTCAGTTCCGTCTTTAGCACAGAACTTATAGCCATTGACATGGCTTTAAACTTTTCCCTGGACAAAAATCTAACCAATGAGATTTGATTACTTATCGATAGTCGTAGCGTAATTCAGTACCTTGAAGATTGAAGAAGTATTGTGGACCAAAGAGGCATTCTTATTTTCATAAAACTTAAAGCATTATCACAGTTCTCCATTATACATTTCCAATGGATACCAGGACATGTAAACCTTAAATATAACGACATCGCTGACGGGAATCTTCTCTACCTCTGTGTCCTACTGAGCCTTTGACTTTCCGTGAAATTAACTCCAGGAGAAGGGCTCTAGTCAATTCATTTTGGAAAATACCACCATTTCATCCTTGGTACTGTGACTCTGCCCCTGGAGGTGTTTTGAGCTTTAACGGTGAAAGCCATGACCAGACAGCCTTGTCTAGGCTCAAATCCGATCATCTTAGAATTCTAAGGTTTTCCCGGGGAAACAAAGTCTTTCTCACTCGGACAAAGTGCAACACTAAAGAAGCCAGTCCCAAATATTTGCTGAATTGTATTGGCTTTTGGTGGAATGACCTTCTGCGCAACCCTGGTGTGGTCCTTGAAGGGTTAATGCTGGAGGCAGTCATGGACTTGACCTGATCCAGATCAGGGGATTAGAAAAAAGAAAAAGAAGATCTACTGTTTAATGTCTCATATCTTTGAATCATGAAAGATTCAAGAAAAAATAGCTTTTTATTGATACGTCTTTTGATTACATAGCCCTAGTGCATAACCTATTAGATTCCCAGAAATACGTAATATTACTACATTTTTTTCTACCCCATTCTTAAAAGATTGAAACAATTTTTTTTTTTTTTTTTTTTTTTTTACTCATGATGGTTAATTGGAATAGAACTTACAGTTTCGAATGACTAAAAAAGGTGCATCATTTGTGCCTGAAGTGGACATTGAATGTCTGAATTGTTGAGTTAAAGACCAGATTGTTGATTGTTTATCTATAATTGAAGATAAAATAATTAGAAGTTGTAAAAAGCACAAATTTCGCCTTTCCCAAAGAATGTTGATATTAGTTTTGCTTAAAAAGTTGGAGAAAGAAGGATATTTCCCGAAAATTGGTAATAAGAAAAAGGTAAATGTTCTGTATTTACCTTTTTCTTATTACCAATTTAGTTATGATAAGAGTGTTATATAATAAAATGTATCGATTATAGTAAAGAAATATCGTAAAATATATTGGAATGATTATTTTAAAAGTTATCTTTATGTACCTTAATTCAATTAAGGTTTGAAATTAAGGCGCAACTGTTTAATATTTTAGTATAATGTATTTTTTTCTTTATATAATCATTAATAAGACACAACAATAGTTTCAAAATATTCTAGTGAAAGTTGGTTACCGAGGGAAAAGTAGAAACGAAATTGAACCAATAGGGAAAAAGGGAGGCGGTGTTCCTCTTCTTCCGGGATATTTTAATCACTCTCCCTATAGACAGATATTCGATGAGGAACGAATTCCACCGAAAACATTTCACTTCATTTCGTCGCTCTCGATGCAAATGCCAAGGAGTAGACCACGCAGCTTGCTTATCAGTTCCCGGTGTCGAGTAGCCTCATAATAGTTCCAACATTTTCACTCCACTTTCCTCCAACAGCGGAAATTAGATTTCAGATTCGTTTGGGAAAGCAGGAATCGATTTTTGAGCTAGCACTTCTCCGATTTCCCCACTCGATTTTATTTCTTTTTTCTAATATGTACCACAAAACCACACTGCTTTAGAAAACACGTTTGTTTTTCTTCAGTGATGATCTATTTAGGGATTTTTATATCTTCTCGTAATGTGATCTGGTTGAGTCTCCCCTTACGCCAATTCCAGTTGGATATAACTTATGCATTCATGGAAAAGTTGCCTTAAATTCGCTTGATTTCCTTTAAAAAAAAAAAAAAAAAAAAAAAAAAAAACGAGATAAAAGCATTTCTGGGATGTTGTTTTTTTCTCTGTTGATATGGATCACGATTATATGCGTGGTATAAAGCATTTGAATAACAAATTCTTCCTTAAAATGGATGTAAGAGCCCTTAAGGAAATAAGAAGATATTCACGTGAATTCAGTGTGTTGGGAATATTTTCCCTAAAAAGGGAAATTTATGCGGGCACTTTAAGCTTTCATAAATGTGACTATTAAATTTTTTCCATGTTTCATACGATTATGCTGTTTGACAAAACATTTTCTTACATCCAATATTCAAATTATATGAATATTTTATCCAAAAAATTGACATCACATTCCAACTTTAACTACAGAGGAAAATGTTTCTCTTAATTATGTCAAAAGTTTATACAGAATTATTTAAAATTCATAAAAAAAAATGTTTAGAATCAAGATATAAGCAAATGATTTGATTCTAAATGCATAAAGGAGCAAATACAAGAAAAATTATACGTGAGGTATAGTATAATATATATGCATATATATAAGTATGTATACATGCTTTGATTTAATTTATTCATTATCTTTAATAACCAAATGAGTAATAATGATATTAAATCCAATACATTTAATGAAATTGTGTGTTTTAATATTTTAAATGAAATATATTATTAACATTACGTTAGATTGTGCAAATTTAATTTTAAGAAATTCACTATCTTACAGAATTCTTATTTAAAAATTAATTAAAAACCTATATCAAATATTGAGGTGTCAATATGTAAAAATAATTACTTTTTAATTTTTATCTTTTAACCTAAGAAGAGTAATATTTATATCGCATTCCAGTGTGTGTGTGTGTGCGCTCATAAATAATAAAATTAAATTATATTCAAAACAAATTCTAAAAAAATCATAAATTTCCCTGCCTTAATACAGATAAACAAAATAAATTTTAATCTATATAAATATTAAGGAACGGATTAAAGTCGCTCGTTTTTACCATAGACAAATAAAATAGTTTTTAAATTAAATGTTAAGAAAATGATAAGATTATTTCCCATTGTGCCAAATATAAATAAAGTCCATATAAATGTTAAGGGAACTCGTAATACCGTAGAAGTGTAAATAAGTGTAAACAAAATGTAAAAATAATATCATCCTACTATATAAACAACCGAAATTATATTATTAAAGAAAATAATAAAATTGCATACAGAAAATGATAAATTGTATAAAGAAATTAATGAAATTGCAGAATTAACCCTTTGATAAACAAGTAAAATATTTCTCGTTTCATTCTTTTTTTGTTCATGTCCGTTGTTCATCATACCAATGGTGGCGCAAACAGTTGCAATTTTGAACCAAGGGTAATGTGAAAGCAACGGATGCCTTATAGACATTCCAATCAGCTGCAAATGATGTTGACTGTTTTGTTGCACCAGGATGTTTCCCTATACCTAGACCAGGGATGGGCAAACTATGGCCCACCGCAAGGTTCTATCCGGCCCGCGGATAGAAATTTAATTTGCCTGTCAGAGGCAAATTAAAAGAAATATTCATATATTATACATCCATCTCCTTTTCTACTTTGTTTAAATATTATATTTTTTCTTCCTTTTTTCAAAGAACTGGTAAAAAACTGCATTTTGAGTTCGAACGCAGATTTCAAGATTTCAGTACCATTCAAGATTTCAGCAGAATTGGATATTTTTACCATGCCATTCAATGTAAATTGTGAAGCAGTAAGTTCAGATTTGCAGCTTGAATTAATTAAGTTGCACTCTAACAATCATCTCAAGCAATTATTTCTAAATATGCCAAAGTTAGAGTTTTACAAATCATTATCGAAAGTAAGTTTCCCAAATTTAATATCTCCTGCCCAGAAAATCAGTGCTATGTTTGCTTCATCTCATATATGTGAACAAGTGTTTTCAGCTATGAACCTTAGAAAGAATTATTTCAAAAGTAGAGCATTTAGCCTCGTTCCTTAGAATCAGTACATCTCACTTCAAACCTCAATATAAGGAAATCGCAATTTCATTCATCTCATTAATATATTAAACTGTAATACTTCTATATTGTTTTTAAAATTTTAGGAAAATTCATCTTGGCCCGCCAATTTTTATTTTTTCGATTTTTGGCCCGCGATCGAAAAAGTTTGCCCATCCCTGACCTAGACCCTGAGTTAGGCTCTACCAGCTAGACAGAAGCAACCGAGTGGGAATCTTCACAATTTAGAAGCAGGAACCAAGCAAAAGACTCCCCAATACTTGGCCTGTTATCCCTGAGGTATCATTTCACATAAATGACATTGTAACCACGATTTATTTAACGTTTCCCGGTCACCATTAGAGAACATGATGGATCCTTGCTTTGGTCAGAATTGGAATTCACTACCTTCCAATAACAAGAACAAATGCCTTAACCAACCATTACACGGTGGCCCTAAAATGTTGAATGTTATTGTTGCACCAGCATGCTTCTCTGTACCTAGCCCCTGAATTGAGCTGTACCAGTTAGAGAGAAGCACCGGATGGAAGTCTTCGTAGTTTAGAAGGAGGGACCAAGTAGAAGACTCTCGAATACATGGTCTGCTACCCCCCAAAGATATCATTTCAAATATAGGATTTTGCAACCATGACATATTTAATGTGCTCTAGACGCAAAATGACGGAGCAGGAACTCGAAGGTTATGACCTTCCGGTAACGAGAACGATGCGCTAACCAATCAGGCCACCGCAGACCCCAATGCTGAATGTTACAAGCGGGCACTGAATAATATGAAAGAGATTTAATTTATTTTGTTATGCTTCGTAATGTGGCTGAACGACCCATCACTGTCACTCACACAATATGCTTCTTATCAAGACAGTGACACAAATTTGGTTTTTCCCTGATCCCGGAACCACAGATCAACATCTCGGTTTCCTTGATTTCATTCAATACAGTCTCCAATTTCTCTGAAAGACAATCTTCAATCCTATGATTCTTTCTATTATTATTATTATTTCTTGGTAAAGCTCAGAAACTTGCTCAAAAAACTCCATATCAAATGAGGCATAATTAAATGGTTTAGGCCAAAGAAGTAAATGAAAAAAAAATGATTGTTATGTGTTCAGCCTATAATTTACTAAACTAAATTAAACTCTGTGGCACGACAAGCCATTGAGATTGAGGGACCAAAGTCTACATGTCCAAATCTGTTTTACTGACCAAAGTCTGCGGTATGTGAAGCATACGTCCTTATCAGGTGGTCAGTCTAACGGGAAACCCCTAGTGTTTAGTTCCCAAGCATGCTTGGTAGTCGGTATTATCGATCCACTGAAGGGATGAAAGGGTGAATCGGCCTTGCTCAACCCGAGGATATATATATATCTCCCTTTACATAACATTTTTAGGTGGTACTAAGTGGCTTATGATGTGCATATGCGCAGTGATGCTAGTGATTTTCATATCGCACCGTAAATGGATTATGTCCTCAGGGAGTTGCATTTTGATTGGCCAGCAGTGTGTAGTTCTATTCTTTTATTAATGATTATTTCTGAGCAATATCATTTCTTTTCTAAAGTTCTTATTCCAAAAATACTCTATAAATAGCACAAAAAAAGAAACAAGTAGGTGTATAAATAGACTTGTTATTTCATGTTCTTTTGCTGTTGCTCTCCTTACCTAAGACTCACGCAATCCTATCATCATTCGGTTGATGGTAACGTGATATTTTTTTACATCACCAGCAGTTGTTGGTTTGGTATTGATTCGTTTCTTCAGCACATGCGCACTAAGTATCTATTAAAGTTCATGAGTCGAAACAGAAATAATACAAATGAATTTGCATATATAGAAAAGCTACTATTTGATACTTTCTTTTAATGGAGTTGATTTTCTTCTCTCTGTTTTCAGAAGTTTATCATTTTTTTTTATCGCTAAAAAATTCTAACTGTTTTTTCGATGTACTTAAAATACTTCGGAAATCAATGAAATCTATCAATAATTATTTATGTACTGCTTAAACTCTTCGTAAACTGTTCTATTATATATTTAAGTTAAGAATTTTTTTTTCTTATTGATACTTTCTTTTATATTACTTAAAAAGAAATAAGTTGAAAAAAAGTCTACATGATATGAATAATTTTTCGACTGATATATAAAACTAATGAGTAACGAGTCAATTCAATCTGTACTATTTTATTGTTTCAGAGAAAGATTTTTTTTATTTCTAATACTCGGCTTCTAAAGAAGTCCCACTTTTTAGTATTACAAAGGGCGAAAGTGATGTCAACTTCCAGAGTTGCACACCAGGTGGTGTACTACCGTTGCCCCAAAAGTGGTCGTTTCTTCGTAATTTATAAGCAGGAACCAAGCAGAAGACTCCAGACTTGGCCTACCATCCCCAGAGGTATCATTTCACATGAAAGACATTGCGACCATGAAATATTTAATGTGCCCCAGCCGCAATTAACGAACACGACGAATATCTTCGGTAGGGTCGGCATTCGAACTCACTACTTCTTGATCACGGAGACAAATGCCCTAACAAACCAGGGCACTGTGGCCCAATTAACTTCAATTTAAATGGTTTATACGCTATTTCTTTCAAACAAACACTCGTTTAGAATTTTTATATTTTCTACAATTGGTCAACGTTGATTTACATACATCTATATTGGGGATGTGAGAAATGGGAATAGTTTAATTAACAAATGTTAAATATTCATATTTACTAAATATTAATTAAATTATTAAGTGTATCAAAAAATTGAGGATTAATTTATCTTTAGAAGAAACGTATAATAAACAATAAAACCAAAATAAAATGATTTTATAATAAATTCATTAGAGTCAAACGAAGAACAAATTAAGAAATTTTTAAAATACTTTTAAGGTATATAATAACAGAACAGTTCATAAAGCAAAAGTTTTCTTTTTTCAACGAAGAAAAATTCACCAAATATATCAAGCAATAATAATCGTAACACAGCATTGTTATAAAATAAAATTATAGTTATAACAAGACTAATATAATTTAACGTTGAAAATAAACGTTAGGTACTTTGCATTTTCTTTTGCTAGCATTTTATATTCAAGGTCTTACATATACAGATATGAGAGATAGTTTAATTCTAGGGATTTAGTTTTCGAAATGGAAAATTAATATTTGCTTTATTTTTTTACCCCATTCTCAATGTATAATATTCTACAAAATGTAGCACGGTTTCACATTTACTATTAAAATATTTTGGAAAGATTATTATATTAGACTGAAATGAAACTTACGTTTATAATTTCCATTTACAATTTTTCTAAGAAAATATCATCACAAATACAAGAAAGCGGTTGTTTTAAAAATCCTTTAATGCATATATTTAAATTCAAAGATGAAACGTACCTTCAAAAAGAAAAATTCCCACGTGACTGTTCTAAAGGTTCGAATTCCCTTTCAGCCGAATGGAAATGCGTCGCCAAAAGGTCTTCATCTGCCTAATGAGATTTTCTCTGCATCTCGAATCCAAAAAGAAAATGAAAAAATAGAGACTAAAAAAGAAAATGCAAATTCATTTAAATGAATAGCGGTGAGAATGAGAAAGGATCAAATGGTAGTAATTGAAAAATAAATGGCGACACACCATTTTCTAGAGTTGTTGAATTTCCGTATAAGTGGTTTCGTTTTCACTTTAAATTAGGAAGATAAAACAAAGTACTTAACATCGCACTTCTGTTTCATTAGAGAAATATTCTAAATTTAGTTATGCGGTATCAATGGATATTGTAAATGAAATAGAAATTTTATATTAATTATTATACATTAATTTGATTTTAATTTATGAATTAAAAGTAAAAATCCAAATTTCATTATTTGAGCAGTTTTTGGAGATACACTAAAACCCCGATTTAAAGTATTTCCTATTCATACAAATGGGGTAATTTTTTATTAATTCTAAGCGAATTTCTAATTATTTTATTGTTAAAAATTCTTCTATTCACTTACTTTCATTTAATATTTTCATGAGAGGAAATTAGGAATTTCGAAACAATCAGAAATTCTAATAGAACAATTTGAAAAAAGAACAGTATATGTAGGAAGTTCTATTATACTGGTGAAATAGGCTGGGAAGAACAAAACAAACATCCATAAATTCTGGATTCTGAGTATCCTCAATCTAAAAGCTCAAATGTTAGTAAAATTAATTCGATAATTTATTTCCTGTTGATTCATATGATATATTGTGTAACCACATTCGTTTTAAAATTTTCAATCGCAAAGTAAAGCATGTAACAAAAAAAACCATGAAGAAAAGCAAAATTGATGTTAAACTGTTTGAAGTATTATATGAATTCCATCAACTGTTAACAGGTATTCTACAAGATTCAGGTATTCTATGTTAATAGGTATTCTATGTTACAACTGTTGACAAATATAACGGGTATTCATCACTGGTATTAATCACCGTTTGAAAAATTGAAAACTTTTCTTTTTAAAATAGATAAATGAAGTTATCTTAGTCGAGAGTTTAGAATGGGGTACAAAGTATTTTTCATATCATTACTTCATACTTTGAAGAAATATAACAAGATGTAGTTACTACTTTATAACAAGAGTTTTCTATTACAAATCGACGAACATATTTTAGTATGAAATGTATACTTTTAATCTAGACAAGGTAACCAAATAAACTTTCACATTAATTTTGAAAAATACTTTCATTTACTTTATTATTTTTTCCTGTAATTTATTACAGTGCGTTGATTAACATTCAGATTTGCTGTAAATTTAGTTTCCTGAGAACAAATTTTTTTACTTTTTGTTTGATATAACTGTGAACATTCGCGATTCTTCGTTTAGTAATTTTTTTTCTATTTTCAGAATACAACCGTTTCGAGGCTAAGATTCATGACCTGAGGGAGCAGATGTTGAATACTTCCGGAAGTTTACGCACTTCGCAAAAGAGATCATTATATGTCAGGTATATAGTCTTATTGTTATGTTACTGTAATGCATATTCTTAAATGTTTACGAGCTTGTTTTAAGTAGTGTTCTAAAGGTATATTTATGAATTTTACTGTGGTTTATTAAACTAATTTTGCTTTAGAATATTTGTTCGAAAGAGTCATCTCTCGTCTTTAAAGGTCAGTGGCGATTTTCCCCGGTGAATAAAACTGCAGGTTCCTATTTGTAAGTTCTTATTCGCAACTTCTTATTAGTGGTTTCCTATTTGCAAGTTCTTATTCTTAGGTTCCTATTCGCAAGTTCTTATTTGCAGATTCCTGTTTACAAGTTCTTAATTATAGGGTTCCTATTCGCAAGTTCTTATTCGTATGTTCCTATTCGCAAGTTCTTATTCGTATGTTCCTATTCGCAAGCTCTTATTTGCAGATTCCTATTCGCAAGTTCTTATCCGGAGATTCCTATATGCAAGTTCTTAATCCACAGATTCCTATTTGCTAATTCTTATTCGCAAGTTCCTAATGCAAGAAAATAAGGTATCAGCTCAGTAATGAATCACTGTCCGATTTATTTGAATTTATGGCAATATGATAAATTCACATGAACATATCTAATTCAAAAACACTTCCAATTCATCCATTATTTGAATTTGGAACTTGGCTTGTCGATTACATCAGTTGACAACACGCCTGCAGATAAGGAAATGGTACAATGAAAAACTGAATCATGAACTGAAAACAAATATCTGATCAAACAAGCACTTTAGAGTACATCATCTATGTTATACGCACATAACGCAAGGAAAATATTGTACTAATACGATATCCCAAAAATTACAATGTCATTGACCTACTTTTTCATGTAAATGCAGCTATTGTTATGGAAATCTTTATTCTTATCTAAACTAAGCTGAACTCAGTGGATCAAAAGCCATGTGGGGGCAGGGCCTACAGTACTAATATCTGTTTTCATGTCCAAGGGCTTTGGTGTGCGAAGCATGTGTCCTTGTTAGATGGTCAGCCTAACGTGAAATTTCCGGTATTTCTTTCCCAAGCAAGCTTAGTATTCAGTTTTAACAACTCACTAAAAGGGTGAAAGCCTGAATCGACCTTATTTAACCAGAGAATGGAACCTCGTATCTATGCTTTGGGAACACGAAACGCTATCACTATGCCATCGAGCTTATTAATTATAATAAATCTTTATGTAATATCTTCTATTTATGTAAATGATTTAATAATCATTGTATACTTTAAAATGTCGTATCTTGATTTTAGTTTAAATTATTTATTTCCAATTCCATTCGCTTTTTTAAAGTCTGAATTTAATTTTTTCCAGTGTTTTTGTCCATCCTCTATTATTTAAAATATCTTTTAATCAAATTCTCTAGATTAAAAGATTTATATTTTATTTTGATTTAATGGTAACTTTATGATCAAGTGCTTAGAACATAGATTTTCTGCTATGAATATGTTATTGTTGTTACTTATGACACTTGACGAAGCCGAGCCATTTTTAACTAAGTCCCATTCAGGTTAATAACTGGGCAAAAAAAGTCAGAAAGAGCGTCTTCTGTTTTTGAACATAGCACCTCCCTCACGAGAGTGGAAGTACAACTTTTGCTTATAGATGGCAGCACCATCTGGGTCTTCCAATTTAGAGATAAGAAGCCAAAGAAGATCCAATTCTTGACTCCTAACACCCCCAGAGTTATTAATTTGGAATGGGGACATGGAGGACATTACGACCACGAGATATTTTACGTGCCCTAGTTGTCATTAGTGAAAACGACGAGTTTTCGGATAAGCCGGGGTCCGAACTCACTACCTTCCGGTAACGAGAACGACGCCCAAACCAACCAGGCGGTCCTCTATGAATATATTCAAGGCAAATGTCAAGGCAAATAGTTCTTCACATTTCTTCACAAGTAGGACTACCGGTGACACTTTTCATATAATATATACTTTATTTTCCAGGTAGTTTGTATACTCCATAACGTATTGCAGTCTACAAAATTTTATAGTTGACTTCCAAACCGAATAGGCTTCATGTAATAATGCAAATGTAATACAACCACCAAAAATATGTAAAATGTATGTACAATTTATAGAACTAATGGCAAAATGTTAGAATTATTGAAATATATTAAGACTTCTTTATACTCTTCTAAGATTCTTATTCGTATGAAAGATAAATTTAGTGATAAATCAGTATTAAAAATAGAATTTTTTATTAAATATTATTGAATTTTTAATATTTATTGAACAAGTACTATTTAATTCCTGTGTGGTATATTGTTGCTGAACCCGTTTCTTGAAAAATCATTTCTAAAAGACGCGTATAAAACCATTATTTCTTAGTTCGAATTAGCAATAGTGTATAAAATACTCAAGTTGAAGTCTGTATATCTGAAATGAATGGTTCCAAAAAGTGTACTTCACAAAATATTACTGAATCGGAAATGAAAAAGTTAAGATTTTAGTAGAATCCTAATCCACTAACAGAATATGATTTAAAATGCTATATTTTCTTGATGGATAATGATGTTGTGTTACAGCTGACGTTATAAACTTACTTTCCAGGGCCCTCTTTGACTATGACCCCTCCAAGGACAGCGGTCTGCCAAGCCGAGGACTGGCCTTCAACCTGGGGGACGTGCTGCACGTCATCAACGCGAGCGACGACGAATGGTGGCAGGCCACCAAGATCCTCCCGGGTGGACAGGAAGAAGGAAGGGGCATCGTGCCTTCCAAGAGGAGGTAGGTACTCCACCAGTAAAATATAACCTCGGTTCCAAATGAAAGAGCCTCACAAATGGTTGATGTCAGCTACTAAAATTCTCTGTTGACATTTTATAGTGGGGCCCCCAGTAGGTTGACCCGAAAGTAATTGGATCTTCGTAATTTAGAAGCAGGGATCAACCAGAAGACCCCCAGACTTGACCCCCAAAGGTATCATTTCGCATGCGACCATGACCATGGAAGACATTGTGGGCACAGTATATTTAATGTGCCCCAGATGCCATTGACAAGCATATCATATCTTTTGTTGGATTGGGTTTCGAACTTACTACCGATATGAAGAACGAAAGCCCTAACCAACCAGATCGCCGTGGCCTCCTATATTCCTAGAATGGTTGAGAAATACTAAACAGTTTCTACCCCATATCTCTTTTTCTTATTAATAGGAATTATGATGCTTGTTTTGTAAAGCGCTCCCTTCTCAGCTCGGAATACAGAAATAAGTTTGACATGGTGAGATTTGGGAATAATGTATGCTGCCGAAACTTGCTGACTTTTTTGTGAAGGGGTAAGCCATTTGACATGCAAATCTGTGTTTGAAGGTTATTTTTATGTTGATTCTCTACATCATGTAACATAATAAGTTATTAACAACTATATATATAATATCAACCATTAAAAATTTGTCAAATAATATTGAAAACCATTGCGAACTTATATATAATAATATTGAAAACCATTGCATAACAAATAGAAAGCTTGAATCTAATTGTGGTAGCTCTTCGAGTGATCTGCCTTTCTGAAAAGTTGGAGTACCTCATAATTTACTATTGATATCATGTATGTATTTTCATGCAAACTTGTTTTTAGGATATTTGCAAAAGAAATCTTAAAAGTCTTAAAATCTTTTTCAAAATTACAAAATAAATTCAAGAATTTATTCTTTTTCTTGGTGTTCCCAAGATATGGGGGCTTGAGTCCAACAGACGACTCAATTTCTATTTTATATAAGGGTTCTTTACAAACAATAGATAATATTTTTAAATTACGTAGAATATGGTGGATTCACCGCTACCTAATTCCAAAACAATGCTCTTCAGAGTAAAGGGTTTCAAGTCCGAGTCCAACCTCTGTTGGGCAATGGAAGGTGGCTGATGTGTTTCAACTCTTCTCATGCACATTTGTTGCAGTTATTTCGAAATTTCAAGGTTTTCACCTTTGTAATTTGTGAATCCAGCTAATTTTCTATGAAAAGTCATCCCTGAAAACAATACGTGTTTTATACTCAAAATGAATTTGGCCATACCCCGGGTTTAGAGATACAGAGTATGCAGTAAACAAAAAAAATTTTTGCCTTAGCTTTAATTTATTTTCCATTAGTGTGAGGAAGAATTTATATTCTTACATTGTGTAAATTCTACCCAATAATACCCTGTATAATCTCCTATTTAGTTCTTACTGTTCACGTTTTCAATAGCTTACATGATTTTTAAATATTTTGGCATTTTTATAATCAACTTAAGAATTTTCTGGAAATATACCCCAAAACTTAATATGCAATCCCTATACAAAAACTTTACAAGATGATATTTCTGACAGTATTTAATTGATTTTATGTAAATACACTTGTAAGTTAATTAACAAGTAAATGGTTGTTATTTCAATTAATATAGAATGCATGAAAATAGAATCCTTAGATTTATTAAATGATTTTCTTCTGAAAAGTAGAAAAAAATATATACATTTCTTTAAATTATCTATAACTACCAAAAAACAAATACATTTCTTTAACGAAATTATTTTTCCAAATATATTCATTCATTCTAAGATATATAATACCTTTTTCAAAATAATGAACATTACCTTTTTGTAAGCCATAGTTTAATAGATTATTAGTTTTCAAAAAGTTTTTCATATTTCATTGCTGATTCCATACATTACTGAATTTCATTAAAAGCTATAAATTATTCTAGCATTTTTGTTAATTATTTACAATTACTTTATTGCTGAGGGTGTGCATTTATTTCAACATGTGCATATTGATTCTATGAAGTACATTCCACATTGTATTCTATATTTTAGATGTTTTTTTTTTATGTATTTTAAATAACGGAAACACGGGTTTGGTTATAATTTAAAATCTAAGTCGAAATAAAAAATAAATATTTTTACAAATCTCTAAACATTGTATGTATTTGTCTTAATATATCTTAGACAGATTTGAAGTAGTGAGATTTTTGGTAAAAATTACACAATTTAGGCGTAAGAAGCACTGAGAAAGAGAAACTACATCCATGCCCGAGTCGGGATTCGTACCCAGGTCATCCCCATCCATTGTCTGACCACTTGACGGAGTAGGTGGCAGGATGTAAATATAACGTATGAATATATTTTATCTTAAATTCCTTCCGATTATCCTTAAAAAAAACTTCCTTATCCTACAAGTATTTCAAAATTTATGATTCTGTTCCTCATTACAAGAAGGAATAAAAATCTCCAGTCAGAAAAGCATGTATTAATTCAGCATAAAGAAATTCCTTCGACTTTGATTGATGATGAGAAAACATAGAAACCGGAAACATTAACTTCCACTTATTCAAAATTCTATGGGATCCCAGATATTCTTCAATGGAAGAAAGAATTATTCTTAACATTTAGCATATATTACTAAATAGAAAACATTTTATGAAACTTTTATTTCATAAAAAAAGAAATAGTTGTCATCATTCATTCTTCTAACTTAATGCTGCTATTCGTGACGTTTTGAAGAGCCCCTATGATGATAAATCAATGGCAGTGTTGACTCTTCAATGTTATTTCCCATCATTGACCTACTCAGGTTTCATTTGTCAAGTACGAAATGTCTGAATTAGAACGAGAATCGATTCATTCATCGATTAGACCGAGAAAAACAATTGCTATCGTTTATTTTGAGAGAGAAAGGATTTCTGGGATTGAAAGGCACTTGTTTATGAAATTTTTTTTATTGTTCTTTGAATCATTTTGAATTTTTTATGAATCTTCGCCATTCTCTGTAAAGTTTTCCTTCCATGATGCTTCGACATATCTGGTGAGTATTGGTTTTAGTTATGTTGATTTTAAGTGAACGTTTCTCATCAATAAAAAAAAACACTCCGTAAATTCATTATTTTGTGGGGGAGGGGCTTAATTTCCATGCCAGAATAGTAATGTGCATAAAAAAGAATAAAATAAATCCTTGCAAATAGAATAGTTCATTGATAAGGAATTTGCTATGGCGTGTTCTTAAAAAGGATATAAAACAGGGAAAACAAACAAAGACAAGAAGTGGGATAAGTAGGTGAAAATGTGCTTTAGGTCCCCTACTTGGCGCATTTTCAAAATCGCCGATGCCATGGTGAAAATTCTACCGCTATTTCAAAGTGAAACTGGAAATAATATAGATATAATATAGATTTAAAGTGAAACTTGAAATATATAAAAATAGCGACCAATGAAAAGGCTAAAACAAAAGAGTAATTAATGAGCATGCGCGAAAAAGCGCATCAAATTCGCGTGTTGGCGAAGAAGGGGACCTAAAGCGCAATTTCACCAATAAGTATACTTATATTTTTAGTTGTCTAACGCAACATTTCACAATTGATAAATAAGTTTTTGGAAAGATGTATCAATCAATATCGTCCCTATAACTCCATAATTCTTTTTCCACTTATGTTAATTTAATTTCACATACCGAGAAGAAGTCCTATCTTCATGATCTCATTTTGTCATGATGAGTCATCATTAAAATGATGTGTTTATTACTTATGATAGCTTTGATTTCGATGAACACTTTCAAATGCATTCCTAATTCCTACAAATCCGCAAGATGGGAATCGAACCAACGAACTCTAAAATTGAAAGATGGAAAGGTTAACCGTTTCATTCAGTCTGTGAGTTGATAATATGTGATTTATTTATGAGAATATTCAAATTTAGAACAGCTTAATATCTACATAAATGAAATCCTTTTTCTGCTTCTAATATTTGTCATGGGTTGAAAGGGTTCAAGAAATGGAGTGAAATTTACATATTTCAAGTATAGCCTCTGATATGCTTCATTTCGAAATTTCGACTACAAAGTTTGTAAGTAATTTAAAACATAATGAATATGGATTTAAACCTAATTAGTGGGGAATTGAAGGTGTCGTTTATGCTGTAATGTAGTCAATTTACTCAATGTTTATTCCGCTCAGGAGTTATTCTCGCTTCAAGAAAGACACGTGTATTCCTTATCCTCTTTATCAAAGTATAGTCTGTGGGTATTGGCTAGAAATAAAGAAAAAATATTTATGGGATACGATCTGCATTTCTACATAGTAATTGTTTTTAAAAACATAACCATATTTACTTTTTTTTTTTTTTTGATTTTCGGAAAAGGTATTACTCATTGCAGCATACATGTTTACACTTTTCTTAATAAGCCACAGATAGGAAATGCCTCGGAACACGAATGGAAAGAGCCCGATTTCAATATTTAATATTTTCGTGACTAAAAAGTAAATTTTAAAGCGTCTTTCGGTTTGATTTCCGCTGATTTATCTTATTTTTCCATGCAAAACAGTACAATGAGCCAGTAAGTAGTTCTGTTATTAATTTTCCAAACTGCTGTTTTTCCAAAAAGTTCCCCCCCCCCATTGGATGCTGCGACCTGCGAAAACTCGTGAACCAGCTAGTGATTGATTATTTACGATACCACTTAAACTATATTCCTACAGAGCATATTTCTTCATTTGTGTAATTGTACAGGAAAATTTTATATCTTTTTACGAAGACAACATTTTATTAATAAAATTTGGAAGGTAAATTTGTAAAATAATGTTTAAGCTGCTTATATTTAATTATACTTTGGATTTATTTCAAAAAGTACATAAATTTATATCAGTTTCATTTGGATATTTAGAAAGTACATTTTTCTAATGTCGACAAATATTAAGTTCTTATATTTTAAGCTTTATTCCAAAATCCAGATATCATTCTCGATTAACTCTGCCCATTTTGAATCATTCATCTACAAAATGAACCTACTAGTTCAATTAGTTTAAAATGTACTTCCTTTTCAATGACGCCTTTCTGTCTCACTGGGGAGAGTCACACCTTGGTGTGAGTCACGTGATGACGCATAATTCCCAATGGCCTTGACGAAATGATTAAAATATTCATGCATATAATTACAGTAGAATATCACTAATATTGACTTTGTGGAGCACGACATTAAAAATCCGGTTCAATCAAAATCGGATCAATTTCATTTCAAAAAATAAATTCAAAAAATTTTAAATATTGTGTTGTACTGTGAAATCTATTTTATATCAAATACCTGGAATTATGAAGGACATTTAGTATTATAACTGCTACGATGCTCTCTCAGATTTTTTTTTCTTCGCACTTTTATTTTTATAAATTGTAAATAAAAAGGGCGATTGATTTTAACCCAATCGATTTTAATTTCAGATAGATTTTCTAAAGAAACCTACATTATCATAGAGCTAGTATAGTGAAAATTTTCTTCGGAAATCACAGTACATTTATATAAGCTCTTTAAAATAAATTATTTCATTAAAGCAAGTTCTTTCAAGAAATTTATTTCTAATGGCGGGCACCCTTGAGTAAGTAAGTACATTAGCCCATTTGCCGCAACAAGGCCGGGAACTGCTACTCATTTTATCGTTACCCGGTGGGCACCTGTGAACCAAGTCACGGAGGTACGAGTAGCATCCCCCACGCCACCCCACCACAAACCCGTTTATAGGGCGGGCCACATTCATCCACCATCTGAGGAAAGGACAAGAAACACAGAGAGAGAAAGAGAAAGTACATCCCTGCCCGAGCCGGGATTTGAGCCCAGGTCCTCCCCATCCGTAGTCAGTTACGCTAACTACTAGACAAGTTGGGCGGCTTCAAGCGATTTATTACTTTAGTAAAATATCAAATTAAAGATATCCTGCAATTATTTCTAGCAAACTTAACATTTAACAGAAACGTAATATTAAAAATATATTTTAGCCATTATTGTGAAATTGTTTGGAAAATAGAAATAATAAATCAAATTATTCTTACCACTGAAAACAATTATAGCTGATAGTCAGCTAGTGCAGCTGTTGTAAAATATTATAATATCTAATACTTCTTTTCTTTTGAGTGTAACAAGGGAAGAAAAACAAGAATATTTCCAAGCACGCACCATGATTCTCATTGTGGCTTAATGTTTTAGACCGTGCTTTTACAGCGGAAAGTCAAATCTTGAATCCAACTCCTGTTGAATAAAGAGAGCTAGGTCTTCTGCGTTACTATTTTTCCATGCTTATCTGTCGGGATAAATTTTTTTAACTTTTCCCAGTTTTCTCCTTTGCAACTCAGTATGGTTCGTTATCTATCTAATGTCTTCTCGGAAGTCAGTTTATGGGATGGGCATTTCAAATTCCCTTAACCATTAAACTCGCCACAGCATAGTGTCAACGTCAACACCGATTCTCATCGTAGCCTAATGGTAAGTTCACCATGAGAGTTCTTCTGTGTTGTGTGAACTCTGGTTTGAATTCAAATCTTATTTAACTAAATTAAATTGATGTCTTATTTCTATTTCCTCTATGCGCACTCATCAGAACAAAAGGTACTGCATTCTGTCTCAGCCACCTTTAACTAAACTGTAGCTCAGTAGCTTCACGCCGCTTCCCGTTAAGGTCAGCAAAGTGAAACATCATTTGCCAAGGGCAGTGAATGGGAGGGTGACCACATTCTCCTTCACAGGGTTGCTAAAGTTCCATCTACTATGGACGAGTCCACATTCATTTGTGACGTCCAAAGTCCTTCTGATGGTGTAACAAAGCATTTAAATTAAAGATAAAATTTGAGATGAAGGACCGGTGCATTCGTGCGTTGTATTAAAATATATATCTTAATATGTAGGTTTAATCTATCATTTATTAGTTTATTTTTAATATGGTAAAAATTTTATCTAGTAGTTTAATATCAATCATAATCATAGTGTTATTTCAGAACAAAAAAATAAATTTTCTCGTTACTACATTCACGTTAAACAAGCCGCTTTTTACAGAAACGCGTTGTAAATATAAGTTTTGTAAATTTGTTTTATATTTATCTCTCACAATATTCTAACCAATATCTAGACAATTCATCTATTATATTAACCTTACAATTAGAAATTCAACTAACATTTTTATTGGAAAATTTGTTGATAATTACATACTTTGCGGATAGGAGCAGTCATTGTTTTCTTACACGAGTAAAAATTTACAGTACGGTCGCTATTGGTGACGTTTTCAAAAGAATAGCCAAAAATCATGCCAACCTCGCCAATCTGCACAAGCGAGGTCTGAAAATAAACAGAATATTCCATTTTCCATTGGTCGGTTCCCATTTTGTCAGAATCCCCAATTTTTCATTGCTCGGAATTATCATCTATGATTGGTCAGAACTGGTTGGGTTGCCAGAAAATGCTATTTATCACCAACTTTGGAAAATCGCGCCAATAGCGACCGTACAGTAAATCTGTGCTTTTTACACGCTACTCAATTAAAAACATGTATAAAATATAAGTTGCTTCAAAGTGTATTCAAGAATACTTGGTATATTACTTTTGAAATTTTTTTCTTTTATTTATTAAGTAAATAATGTTTTTTTCTAGGGTCGAGAGGAAAGAGAAAGCTCGGCTGAAATCGGTCAAATTTCAAGGCAAAAGTAATGTCAATGACGGCAAAGTAAGTGTCACATGTTACATTATTTTGAATTTCATTGGTTGAATTGAATATTACAACATATTTTTCATTTGATATTCATCAAGGATGTCATTAGACTCACATGCAAAAATAATTGTTTTCCTTATTGCATATTAATCTAGTTAGAAATTTATTGGTTAGGATAGCCAAATGTCATAAATATCATTCCCTGATTTGAAATATGACATCGCCAAAGATTATTATTCTGAGAAGTTTTTGTAGGATCTAATGTTTCTCCGCTTCTGCGAACGGAAAATTTGTCACAGCTGTCGACCTCGACATTTTACTATGATTCAAAACAACAAGATTTTCAGTTATTTCAACCTAATTTGTCACTAGGACAACCTTAAACTTGTCTACAAATATAATATAATCTACATCGTTCCAACAATAACTTGTTAAACATACATTAAATTTGTTAATCCGTACATTAAACTTAAATAAATCATAATAGTTTTTTTTTATGAAAGGAAGACGAGTAATTTCTATATTTTAAAATTTATTTTATACTAAAATGAATAGCGTGGATTAAAGCGATCTTTATGGTCACAGATTTCCAAAGAGAAGTAGCAGCCCATTGTAATAAAATTTGCTGATTTTTTCATTAACAAAAATTTATCAAAATCCTTTATTAGATTATGTAGCTAAAAATTCTTAATAATGGTATACTATAAATATTTTTCACTCAAAGATATTTATAACTCGATCATGTGCCGTTTGCAGGTTGAATCCTAGCAAAGCCCGCACCCTTAGCACGAATAATTTTGGTTGGTGATAAATTTCGCCAGTCTTGGTAATCTAACTTTAATACATTAGATATGATAAAACTATTTCTGAAATTCTTTTTTCGACATTTTGTCCTGCCAGTCGCCATTAGTGAACACGACCGTCTTTAGTTGGCAGGGAATCGAATACACGACCTTGTGATTGCGAGATTGACACCCTAACCAACCAAGCCACCGGGTCCCAAAGCTAAAATTTTTGGAGGTTATTACCTTTATAATCTCGTAGGTTGACGATGTTTTTTCCAAATAGGAAAGACGCACTTAGAATATTCCTTATTGTTTCAATATAAACAGCTACCAGTGAAAGTTAATTTTATAAATTAAAATTAGTTCTGACATATTTACAATCAACCATTGCATAAGATCCCTCAATTCACTTAGCATTTCCTAGTGTTGAAAGAGATAGAAGTAGAAGTAATACATTCTATTATTATTTGTATTATATTTTTATTATGAGTATATTATACACACACACACACACACACACACACACACACACATATATATATATATATATATATATATATATATATATATATATATATATGCAGATGGTTATCAAAATAATGGAAACACCCTAGACTTTGAAGGAATCCTTTATTAATATGGCGAAGGAACGCCTTTGACATGTAGTACAGCTTGAATTCACCTGAGAATCGAATCGTACAAATTCTGAATAGTGTTTAGAGGAATATTGTACCATTCTTCATGGAGATATTGTGAAAGTTTCGATAAAGATGCCGGTGGAGGATATCGATTCCGGATTGAAAGCTCTAAAATAGACCACAATGGTTCGATTATATTGAGATCTGGGAACTGTGCGGGTCAAGGTACATGTTCCACTTCCTCCTCATGTTCATCAAACCATGATTGAATAACTCATGCTGCATGAATGGGGGCATTATCATCTTGGAAAATTCCATCTCCTGCAGGAAACAAAGTTTACACCATAGGATGGACCTGGTCCACTAAAACCTCTCTATACTTCTCCCCAGTGATCTTCCTTTTAGGGTTATGATTGGACCAGCAGAAAACCATGACACGGCTGCCCATACCATGACCGATCCATCTCTATGCTTGACATTTGGAAGGAGGCAGTCAGGATCATACGTTTGTGCACTCCAGACATGTACCCGTCCTGTTGTAGAGAAAAGTGTGAAACATGATTCGTCTGACCATATAACAATCTTCCACTTATCCATCGACCAGATTTTATGGTTGTGCCACCACTATACAAGACATTTGGCATTAAGATCTGTGACAAGTGGCTTGGGAATTTCTGTTCTGCCGTAGATGTTCTCTTTATGAAGGTATCTCCTAACTGTAATTATTAACACTGGGGAATTCAGATGCTGATTGAGCTCTGCGGTCACTTTGGCTGCAGTTATTTTCCTTTTAGACATTACAATCCACTTTAATACCCTTCGGTCTCTTTCACTCAGCTTGTCCTCCCGTCCACTATTTTGCTTTGCTGAACTTGTCTTTCCACGCTATGTGTTTGCTGTTATAACTTTAGACACCGTACCTTTAAAAACGCCTAAATGCAGGGATGTTTCGGTCACTGTTGCTCTAGCTAGTCGGGCTCTTACAATTTGGCCTCTCTGAAAATCTGTGAGGTCTGACATTTTACGCCTCTGACAGAAATTCAAAACGTAGATAACTTTGCTAAAGCTTTCTCATACTACCTAATTTATGTATTTTTTGTATTAAAAAATTCTAGTTGCTAAGATAATATTTTAATGCTTACGAAGCGAATTCTTAAATGTCCCTTTTATTCACAAGTGTTTCCATTATTTTGATAATCACATTTTACTGGAACGATAGAAATTAGGAACTTTTCTTCATCGCACCTAAGCATCTAAAATTATAATTTATTATTTATTTCCAATTTATCATCTAATAATATGTTGATATCCATTGCTATTATCATTGAAATTTCATATCATTTTCAGCATAATTTAATCAAATTAGAAGGAAAAATTCCTGTAACAATTAATGGGTTTCCTACAATGATATGAGAAACATAGAACGAATACATTGTTAAGTGAGGCGTTAAAATTCCATCGTGATGTATTTTTCAGCAAAAATCTTGTACGGATATGTGATATCAGATCAACATTACACAATTCAGCAAGTCACGTGTCATAGGCTAATAGCAAATGAAAGCGATTTCATCGGTAAAATCTTAGACCAGAGCTGAATTCCCCGTGACTAAACTATGACGTAGATAAGTGATTTCATTAAACTGTTAAAACCAATGAATTTTTATTTGTATCATATTGAATTCTTGTTTACATTTTGACTGATGAGCAATATCAATTTTGAGAAATTATGACTGCTTAATTAACAAAACATTTGATGTATTTATGTATATATTTTTATTTATATTGAAACTCAGCATATGTAATGTCTTGGCATGTTTTTAAAATTTGATACATTTTTAGAGAATATTGAAAAATATAACTATCCAATAAAACTAGGGAACAACTTTGATATACCCCCCCCCCAAAAAAAAAGTAAGCGCCAAATCTGGCACTCGCTACGGACACTTTAGGGTTGCTGTTTCTAATTTTGGGGTTGCCAATTTAGGTTTTTTCAGCTTTTAGGTTTTTGCTATTGTCAAATTTAGTATTTTCTTGTATTTTGTACAATTTTTTGAGTTTTTTTTTTTTTAAGTTTTTTGTTATTAATTATTTGTATTTAGCGAGAATCCATCTTGGTGAGAAAAAAAAGCGCCAAAAACAGGTATTTTGCTTGGCGAGAATAAAAAGTCGCCAAATTTCCGATTCGGGGGGGTATATCAAAGTAGTAGTTCCAAAATTAGTGAATATTTCATTAACATTTCATATACTAAATTTAGTCAAACTCATTTAATTATATCTTAGCTTGTATATAATATAATTATATTTTATAAGTAAACATTTGCTATAGTTTTTTATAATTACTATTTTTAAATAAAATGCAAGCAAACTATCAACACAATTCAAAAAGTTAATTAAAATATTTTCATATAAATTGAAAATAAATAATATAATAATGTATTTCTGAGTTTTTAAAAATTTACATTCCTTCAATAACAATTAATGTTAATTAAATTTTGTTATATTTAAAGAAAAGTAAGTTCTGTTCATTTTACCTATACCAGCTTAAAGGTAGATTTAAATAAAAAATTAAAAATAAGACTCTTAATTTCAATTTATTTACTTTTCATTAAAAAAAATCCTCTCTTAATATTGATACAAATTATAAGCTGTCACAGATTTCTTAAAAATCTAGATTAATTCTGCTATAACAATTAATGTTAATTAAATTTCGTTACATTTAAGGAAAAATAAGTTCTTCTATGCATTTTACCTTAATTAGTTTAAAGTTAGATTTAAATAAGAGAAAAATAAGACTTTTAATTTATTTATTTTTAATAAAAAAAAAATCCATATTAATATTGATACAAATTATAAGCTGATTTCTCAAATGTTTCACAACGCATATGGCGTATTTCATTTTATTTATCAATATAATTTCTATCTTTGAAATCCCATAGGTAGCTTTGACTTACATAATTAATTATTTTATTAATAACTAATTGTTTTAATAAAATGCAATATTTAACATTACAAAAATTATTTTAAAGTTCTTTGTAAAGGTTCATCATATAATTCTTCATCGTAAAAATATTAAATAATAAATCTTCATAAAAATATTTGATAAAGTTATTAAGTTAATCGCAAACATTCTTCCCATGGGGAAAAAAACAAATAACAATAGAAGAAGTAAATAATTTGCTTTGTCTCGCCTATTCTTTGCCAGATATCTCAAACGTTCTTGTATACAAAGTGTCATTCAGAAAGCCCATTTAGTGGCGTTTTCTAATGCCACTCCTTTGTTGGCTTTTCGCCAGCGTCAATTTTCCGGCGAAATTGCTTTCGTTTGCTACTGATCATAATCTCAAGGGATATAATCATTACGTGAAATATTAATGGACTATTTTAAACAGTTAATCATATCTATTATTTTTTAATGTCCATAATAATTTCCATCATATCAGTTTTTCAATTTCATGGATATTGAAAAATTCTCTCTTTGCACAAATTAACTAGATTAAGAAGTATGAAACAAATTTTTTTCATAAATTGTCATCCAGAAATTTTGTCGAACATCCCTCTCAATATATGCTCCGACATTCCCATATGATTATGATCAAAGCGTTGTTCTGCTACCATTCGATCTCTCGAGTTTAAAGCTGCAATTCGAAATAAGAAATTCATTTTTCATGGCTGCGTCTCATAAATTGATTAAGACTGCTGAAGCAGTAAGAAATAGCTTTGTATTTACGCTGAAAATTTTCCGCGAAAGTGAGATCTTTAATGGTTTCATATTGTTTTATCGGAATATCGAAATTTGTTTATAAATACGCTATTTGTATAAAGTTAGCTGTGAAATTATGAGTAAGTTTGAAATTGATAAGCCACGTTGGGATCAGAACACATACTGGGGAAGAGCTAAGCACTTTTTCACTATCACTAATCCACTTAATTTACTTTGTTCTAATTCTGAATTAGAAAAAGCAAAAGATATTGTTATAAAATACAAAAAGGGAGAATCTTTAAACTTATCTGAAGATGAAATATGGCGTGCTAAACATCTATATGATTCTGCTTACCATCCTGATACTGGTGAAAAGATGATCTTGATTGGTCGTATGTCAGCTCAAGTACCCATGAACATGACTATCACTGGTTGTATGCTGGCATTTTATAAAACAACACCTCAAGTGGTATTTTGGCAATGGATTAACCAATCTTTTAATGCAGTTGTAAATTACACAAATCGTAGTGGAGATTCGCCAATTCCATTGAAGCAACTAGGAACATCCTATGTGTTAGCTACTTCTGGCGCCCTTGTTACTGCTCTTGGTCTCAATAGCCTTGTGAAAACGGCTCCACCTTTGATTGGCCGTTTTGTTCCATTTTGTGCCGTGGCAGCGGCTAACTGCGTAAATATTCCTATGATGCGTCTTAAAGAGATTCGAGAAGGTATTCCTGTTGTTGATAAGAATGGAAATAGAATTGGAACATCTCAGATAGCAGCAAAATCTGCTATAACCCAAGTGGTTATGTCCAGAATTGCTATGGCCATGCCTGGGATGTTAATACCTCCTTTCTTTATGAATTACCTTGAAAAGAAAGGTATTCTGAAGAAATTTCCATGGATTAATGCACCTCTTCAAGTTGGCCTTTGTGGATTATTTCTAGTCTTTGCAACTCCATTGTGCTGTGCACTATTTCCACAGCAAAGTTTTATAAAAATAGATTCTTTAGAACCAGAAATTCGAGATAAAGCAATGAAATTAAAATTAGAAGATAAATGTTTATATTATAATAAAGGTCTTTAAAAAAAATAATTATATGTTTTAGCAAATTTTTAACTATTATAGTTTCTTATCCTTCCTTGCTATTGAAAATCTATTAATTTTGTTATTGAATTATGTAACAAAAATTATCTAGAAGGGAATTGAAAGCATGTAATGAAGATGAATTAATAATTGTTATGCAGCAATTTCAATTTAGGATAATTAATATGACTTTAATCTTAAAATGCTTTTTTTCTATTGTGGAAAGAAAACAAAAATGTTACATATTAATACATTTAGTATTAATTAATACAATTGTAATTAAATAATAACTTAATGTAACATGTTACATTAAATATTTTTATTTTATTAAAAAAGTATTTATATGTCTATATATAATGCTCAAATTTTAATCATTTTAGTAATCAAAAGAAATTCATTTCAAATACTCTATTTCATATTAATAGTTATATATAATATTTTAACTTAATATAAATAATAATATTTGGTAGCTATTATACTTTCTTGAATGTATATTTTTCCAAAACTTTTCAAGAATGCTTAGGCTATAACAGAAGAGAAATAATAATTTTACTAAAATTAAAAATTACTAAAAAAAGCAAATTTATTTAAGTCAATAAATTTTCTTAAAAAAAATCTTTTTTTTTTTTTTTTAATTTCACTTTTTTTTTCCTTTCTTTTTTTTTATTTTTTTTTTCAAATTAGAATTTTGTTTTCTATAACAAAGAAATTGTTTTTGTAAAATAATTGTAAAACATTGTTTATATATATTTTTGCCATTTTTAAGTATTTTGTAAATCTAGGATTTTTTTATTGAAAAAAATTAATAAATCATGCTTTACTTACAACAATTAAGTGTAATTTTTTGCCATCGCTGAAAAAATCTCAAAATATTTACAAAAAAAATTGTATAAATATTTTCCAGTTTAATACAAACTAGAAATTTTTATTGATAATTTATGCAAAATTAATGATGTACAAACTTTAAAAATATTCATTATTACTTGTTTAAACATAATCACAATATTTATTTGAATACTTTGATAATACATAACATAATAAAATTTTAACTGCATATATTAATGATTTTCAAACTATTTTTGCAAGACATTTGTAAAATAATGAATCAAACTTTTCTTAAAATAATGAAATTTAATGTATTCAAATATATGCCTTAGAAATTTGTGTTATTTGTTACTGTTATTGATATGTAGATGGATGTAAAGGAAATTTTGTTGTGTACTTATACCAGATATATTAAAAATATCATGATTTAGTTAATTTACATTTTTAAGAAATTTCATATATAAACTGATTTAATTAAATGGGAAATTATTTGTTAATCCAATAATTAAAATTTTTGTTAATTTTTTTTTTTTGGGGGGGGGGGACCAGATATATAAATGTAATAAAACAAAACTGAGAGATGTGTCTCTAAAATGATTATTTATAATTGCTTGTTTAGTTATTGTATTTTTAAATGTTTCATTATGTATTCCTTATACTATTTTCAAGAATAAAATTTCAAATGTATATTTGATTGGATATCATTTTTCTTTTTTTTAAATTTTTAACTAGTAAAAATTAACTAGAAAAAATAAGTTTCTTCAAAAATTGGTATCGAACATTGTATTCAGATTTTACATTCAGTAAATTTATCTGCAATGATAAAAGTAAAAATCCTGTATTTGGAAGAAATATATTTACAAGATTATTTTAGATCATTTTGTTTTTAATATTAGAAATGTGAAAAACTGTCTTAAGTCTACATATCCTGTAAGTTATAAATTTTGGTGCATGTTGAATTCAACGGCGACTGGGATAAAAATGTCAAGATTATCGTCAACCTATAATTACTTGCTCATAATTTTAGGCTTTTATGTCTCAGCGATTGCTTTAATATGATACCAAAAGGCTTGTTTCCACCACATGAATTCTGCAAAATGAGATTCTAGATGATGACAAGCCATACTTTGCTTTTTGTTTTGCCCCTTAATTAAGCCTCACAATTTGAATATGAACAACCATTATTGGAACAATAAAATTAAAAGCATGATTCACATTTAAATGTCTATAGCTTCTTCAAGCTTGTTCATTTTGTAGACTCGCCAACAATCTGAATAAATTGTCTATCCTTCCACTACATAGTCTACAATTGTTGATGTGCTTGCTTCTTGATTCGGGACTTGAACAAGAAAACACTCACCACTTTCACAGCATAACCCCCTGAATATTTGTTGTTGTGGAAGTACTCTGCCAGAATCGTTTTGTCAGCACATGAACAAAATTTCATCTATTTTGACTATTACCAGCATCACCAATTCGTCCTTCTGTTTTCAAAGTAAATCTAAAGTACAAACCTCTTTTCTATAATTGTTCCAATCAATTAGTCTGAAATTTTGAACTAATCAAACTTTTTACAATACGTTTTGTATCCATAGCATTTTAAATGTATTTTAATCAAGACCAGATACATTAAAAGAGTAATCTTAAGCAAATGAAGGAAAAACAGGAATTTTCAGAAACTCGTGAAAAATTAATTACAGATTAAAAAAGCTAAAATTTGCCTGGAACCCTAGAAATCTATGCTGTCCTGACCAGTTTACTTAATGAAATGTACCCAATAAGAAGTTAATTGTGTTATTTAAAATAGATGAAAATAAACAATGCTTACTCAGAGAAAGCTTTCATTTTATATTATATATCTATTTTGTACTATATATAAGTATTAAAAAACAAATATGCATATACTGAGTAAAAAACAAAACTGAACCTATTAAATTTAAGGATTTTAAAAAATGTCTTAGAAGTTAATTATTTAAAATATTAAGGGGACTGGGAAGTAATATTTTTAAGAATATCAATATTTGATTGTCATTTGTCAGCTTAATATGTGTTTTGAATGTGTGCCAATCTTTTTGTCATTGCCAATAGAAAGAGAATCATTCTGCAACGCAATACAAAACTGCACTGTGCAAGGCAAATACTAGAAAAAAATTAATTGTATTGAGAGGTAATGCCTCACCAACCATACTCATCTGCTATTGCATCCTTAGATTTCCATTTATTCCAATCACTACAACATTTTCTTTTTAGCAAAAAATTTGAAAATTTGAATGATGTTCCCACAAAATGCCATCTCAAGATGTTTTACTGAAACACCAATTGATTTTTATCAATCAGGAATTAAAAATTTGCGTACTAAATGACTGAAGTTTGTTGATAACAAAGGTAATTATATTAAAAATAAAGACTTCTCAAAAAATTTATTCATTTGAATTTGGTGTAAGAGAGCAACATTACTTTCCAGTCTCCCTATAGTAATAAATAAATACTATACGGTATCCTCCCATAGTTAAAAAAAAAAAAGTAATAAAATAAAGTCAAAAAAGTTAACAAAAATGGTGATGATAAATGTAAAATAGTAATAAATGAATTATTTGAGAATATATTTCTGAAATTTGTTTGGAGTTCGTTTTGTAATAGGCCAATATGATATAGAAAAAAGCCTATTCATAGCAAAATTTCTTTAAAAAAAAAGTGTTGATTTTTTTTACTTATTTAGAACTGAAATACTTGTTAATAGATTGGAATTAAATGAAAGTTTACTGTTGAATTTTAAAATATAGGCATGATTGCTTATAAAAGAAATTAAACTTTAAATGAGATAATATTACAATGCTATTAGTAGATTATTGTAAATGAACATATGTATAACTTATAGGATTAAATAAGCATATATATACTCATTTGTAAAAACACCTTGTCTTTTAAGGGCAAGCCCATTAGAATTATTGAAAATTACATTATCTTGAGTAAGTTTAAATGGATCAAAGTGTCATTTATCAACTCAAAATTTTCATCTTATATTTCTGCAAATCCTCACATTAAAAAGCTCTCCTTTCTATTCCTTTGCATACATTTTGATGTCAGTAAAATATGATTCACTTCAAGGAATGTATGCAAGAAAAAAGATTTTATTATGTGTAAACACATATTAAATTAGTTTAGTGAAGAATTAAAAGAGTATAGTTTTTTTTTTAAAAAATAAATATCAGTCATAGTATTTGAAATGTATGCTTATTAAAAAGTTATTTGACTTCACTGAAACAAACAGAATTGAGAGTATATAAGCACAATCATTTCTTTGTATTATCTTTTGTCTTCTATATAATTATCATTTTAATTCTATGAATCTTGTAATTTCATTAATTTCTCTTAACATATTAACATGCAAATTAATTATATCAAACAGGTTGAAGTAATTAAAGTAAAATAAATATTACACAATGTTCTATGCTGTGCTTAAAAAGTTTGAAGCAAAAATAGTAAATTTTCATGTTTATTTTTATGTTCACACAACTAGCTAAAATGATCATAAATCACACTGTGTTTGTGTATGCTTAAGAACAATTTATTAAGTTTTATCTTTTAATTAATTTGCATTGGAACATTTCTACTTAAAAGCTGAATTATTTTTATTTATTAATCCAAAAATAAAATTAAAAGATGATAAATATTTTGAATTGTTAATGGAAATACTATATAATTGATGGAAAAATTTGTATATTTTTGTCTAAATTCTTCATAAACTGAAATAAACTATTACTTAATTAGTCAAATAATCTTGGACTTATTTTATTTCCTTCTCTGTATCTTATTTAAATTTTTTATTCGGCTTTAGAATACTTTAGATCGTAAGAAGAAGAATTTCTCCTTCTCACGGAAGTTTCCGTTCATGAAGAGTAAAGAGAATGCTGGCGAAGATGGCAGCGATATTGAAAGTAAGCTCTTTTATTACGATTCTGCTTTGTTAAAATAACAGTTTTACCCATTTAAATATTACGTAACATTTTGTCCTTTTCCTCTGATCATTTTCACATTAAATATCTTCTTCCTTCAAGTTATAATTGTGTTTTAAATTGTTGTTTTCTTTTCCACTCTTCACCTTTTTTGCATTTTGTTTGCATTTGAATTGGTTTCCTTTTAGTATAATTTTGATCCCATTTGAATTTATTTTTATACTACTTAGATAAAAAAAATATTATATTTGAATTTATTATTGGTTGAAAAAAAAACCAATTAAATATATTTAAAAAAAGGAATTCAGTATTTATTGCAATCAAATAATTAAATAAATTTTAAAATAATATAATAATATCTAGCAAATTCATATTAATTATTAAAAATCTGAATACATACAATCTTCTAGAATGGGAAATTTATAATATAAAGACTAATCATGATTGCAGTTATCCCAGCATGAGTAGATAGAATTATCAAAAATATTAATGCAAAGTGATAAGAGAAAATTGTACAAAAGTATGCTTATCTGCATTCTTATAAGAACGAAAATAAAATAAATTATATTTCAAAAATATCCCCATTAAAAATAGTTCTTATGCATGTGAAATTTGAAAACTAAATGTAATTTCTATTATGCAATTTTATTTTATTTGGGTTTTTTTTTTTTTTTCTTTTTTTTTCCTAAAAAATAAATGATGTATACAAAGTCAAAATCATAAAAATGTTTTTTATATTCTCATTTTGTTTGATTCAAGAATAATTTTCTTTGATTTTCAGTAATTTATTTGAGCATTATATTTCTGTCTTGAAGTATTAATTAAATCACACTTCTTGAAATTTATGTTGGGGCTATACAAAAGATTATGGAGGAACATTTTATATAATTTTGCTGCCACTGTGCAATCAAATGTCATAATTGTAAAATAACTTTTGTTTTCCTTTTAAGTTTAAAAAGTTTCATAGGGAAAATTTCAACTTCTTTAATGAATAGACTATAATTTGAATAAGAAAGTGATTTACTTTATCTACATTTGTATCTGTTCCCTACTTTATTATTGCTTGTCATCTCCATATGTGTTAAAAATCCAAGAGTTGGCTATGAATTAGGCTATTACACAAATGCTGCATTATTTATAAATGTACTGATGAAGCATATTATTTACCCTGTAGTTTTTTTATCAAAATTTTACCATAGAACTTTTTCAGCTTTATATTTTTATCATAGAATTCATTTAGTAAAAAATAATCATTACAAAAATTTCAACAAAAAATTGATCATAACATCAGTTTTAATTTAATACATTTTTGTTATTGATTATATTTTACAACTAAACAGGAAAATTATCTATTTAAAAAAACAAGAATAATATGTTATAACAAATAATTTATATCAAAATGTTTCAAAATTTAATTTGTCAACTTGCTGTGTAACTTGGAATTAAATAACAGTAAGAATCATTAGATCATTATGATTATTCATTAACTTGACTTCAGTTGAAGTATATTTTTATTCTATTTTTGATTTTATATTGTTATTCTGATTTTTCTTTCTGTATTTAACTTTGATTATAATTTCTTATTTTTTGTAAATTATAATTATGTATATATTATAATTTCTAATATTTTGTAATTATTACATCTATTATTGCTACATAAATTTGAAGAAATTTTCTAATAATTTTATAAGTTTTGTCTACTGTAATTTCAGATAAATGAAATGCACTTAGTTTAAATAGGTACCAAATAAAAATATTTGCCTAATATATATACAATTAATATTTTTCTTAAAAAATAAAGCTTTTATTTTTAATATTATCCTTAGAAAAGATGCAAGAAGTATTTTTCATTGCACTTAATGTAAGTTTAATTGATCATGAGATGTTTCTTTTGAAGAGAAAAAGTTTGATTATTATAATGAATTTGTAGTATTTCAAACCCAAAAAGATATTCATGATTTTTATTCTTCTAATTCAAAAATTATTTATTTGAAATAATGTTATCCACCTTGGATCATATAACACTTGCTAAATATTTCCTTCAATACTTTAATCACTTATAACAAACAATTAAATAGGAAAATAAACCTTTTTCTATTGTATCTTATTAATTAATAAGATACAATATATAAGATACAATTATTAAGATACCTTTTAAAAATCACAAAAGATCAATTCATTTGATTAAAGGATAATTAAGAATGAAAATTAAGTTGAATTAAGTATTAGCAATTATAAATCTCAATTTTTATGTATTCAAAATTAATTAGTTTTTTAGATTCATAAAGGAAAATAAAACTGTGCCTCATTTATCAACAAATATATATGTATAAGGTATTTATCCAAAAGATTTGTGATTATCAAAACATTTCTGTGTTTATAAATACCATAAAAATGTTTAAGTAATACATGTTGCTTCTTAGATCTTAAATTGCATTGATAAAAATTAAAAATCTATAAAGATTCAGAAATTGTGTTTGTAAGATTATAAAATACATATCCAATGTATTTTATACGACACAAAGAAGCTCATATGTTAAACATTTCAAGAACTGCTTTCATTGATGCTTTAAAATATTATGAAAATTTTCTTTAAATATAATTTAAATGATTCTCATTTCCAAAATATTTGTCATTTTTTTCATAAATCGTGACTAATTATATTTTAAAATTTATTTGATATTGATATAGCTTTATGTTAAAAGTTCTATACTTTATTAATGTATAAAAATTTTATACTGAACATTTAATAATAGCATTAAAAAGTAAATAAATTCTGTGGTTTATCTTCTTTATAATAGTATTCCTAGTTATTCTGTATTCAGGGGATGACTGAACAAATTATTACTGAAAGTAATTAATTTATATTATTTTGGGATTCTAATATTTTATCTTTGCTTTGAATAATCTCCTAATATTTCATCAGAAATAGCTTGATAGTAGTTCTTATTTCAGTTACCTTAATCACTTGTTTATATTAATATGTTAGATGAGTGACCATTTATATAAATATTTCCTTACTCTACAATTTATAATTTTCGGCTACATGAGAGTATAAAGGAATTAATCATGCTTGATTTTGCTGGATACTACTATAGTTTACCATAAGTGCTATGCACATTAAATATTGACAGAACCTAATACCCCTCCGTTAATGTCAAAATGAGAGCATCACTTTAAAAGTTGACCCTCTCTCTTGATCATGATTGAAAAAAAAAATGAAGCTGGGATGGCGATGAAAGTTATTCCATTAATTAATTACTGTAATTGAAATATAAACTCCACAATATCGGTATGCATGCACTGTTTTTGGTGAATTAGTAGATGCACATTTTGTATCTGAGATACAAAATGAATACATAAAATATTGCTTTCATTTTTTGGTGAAATGGAATTTTTTATAAAACATTTTGGACAGCACTTTAAGAAAGTTGCCTTCTGCTTATAAAACTTTTTGTGGTGATGGGTAAGATATATCCATAGTTATTCATAAAGTTATTTTATTATAATACCAATATTTCATTTATCGAGGAAAACTTTTTTTTTATTGAATCATATTGTTATCCGTCCTCAAAATTTAAATGATATGCTAGCATCTGTTAAAATTATTGGTTAATAATTTTTTATATTTTTAATAATAACCATGTAAAGGAATATAACTATACTTCATTATTGTATTCTGTTTTATGTGGTAGCATATGTATTAATTTTGAAAAAATTTGCTAATTAATTATATTTTTTGTTTTTATAGAGAGATATGTTTTCTAAACTAAAACTTAAAAAAAATTACTCATCACAATTTTTAACTATTAATTTCTTTAGAACTTAAATTGTGTTATTTAAACTTATTTTATCTTCTTAATCCTGTTTATATCACTTTAAATAATATTTTACATTTAAGTAAAACTTTTTTCTAATTTAGTTTTAAGAACTTTGATTATTCTTTTTATTTCAAATAATATCAATTTGAAATAACTTTTGAAAACCATTTACTTTTCATGTATTTCTGCCACAAAAGGAGAAGGATCTCCAACTAAAGGTCAGTTTAAAGTTATTTTATTTTGAAATTCCCATTTCTAGATTTGTCAAGAATTAATTTTAATACATCTTGTGTATGTCAAAGATAAGAATTATTTCCATAAAGGTAATTTTAATTCATTTTGATGCAAAACTATTAGCAAATGTAATAAATCAGTCTAATTCTAATTTGCCAACTTTTGGATTGATTCTCAAAAAAATATAGTTTAAAAGCTATTTCTTCATTTCAGTGCACACTTAAATTATTTTTAAAACTTTTTTATATTTGTGTCTACATATATTAATAAGCAGGAATATTAAATGTTTATATTAATTATTGATGTCTTGGAAAACAGTGTTTTAAAATTAAAGAATTTGCTTCTATTCTAAAACTATTTTATTAAATTTTTCTTCATTTTGCATGGCTTTCTTAGAACTTTAGAAATAATTTTACTTTGATTAAATCTTTGATACTGAATTTTGCGAAATTTTCTAAATATGTGAGAAAATATATTTATATGCTCTATATTATTTTTTCATAATTTAATTTATCTTAAGCAATAACAAAATTTTATTTTTAAGATTTGATAGAATTTAAATGTATTTTGAAGAAAATTTTTGAAACTGTTACGTTGTTCTTGTATGCTTCAAATTATAGGGTTTTTTCCAAAAATAAATTATATTTTTTTAATTTATATTATTTATACCAAAGTTTAAAATTTTTTTAAATATATAAATTTTTTGTTACTTTAACATTTGATTTCCATTAGTAAAAATCAATAAAAATGTTATCTCCTGATATAACTTTAAAATTATGTACAGTTATAAAATACATTTTTTTTTTAATTATTCCTATTTTAATTTTTTGTGACAATGAAATTATTTTTTTTTTTCAAAAACAAACTAAACAAAAATATGTAAAAGCTCGTGAAAAAATCTTTTTTGTTCGTATAATATTTTACTTTAAGTAGATAAACACCCTTTAAAATAAAATATGTCTTATATAAAATATCAATTTATAAAGTTATTTTATTGATAAAGCTGATATTAGATTTATTATCAAAATAAACATTATTACGAAGTTAATTTGAAATTTAAAATTTTCTAATATATACCAATGTTTGCCATTGATAAAAAATCCCACATATCACATTCAGTGTTGTCAATATTCAGATAAAACTGCTTGATAAGTATTCTAAAATCAAAACATTTAATTTACATCTAAAACTGATATTAAATATAACTGCATTTAAAATTTGTAACGTTTTTCAAGTTTATCATTGCTTAGTTTATTTCTAAATTCTGGAGAAAATCTATGATAGATATGCCAATAAATGTGCTAAATTAATTAATTAAAAGTGTTCTATAATAAGTTAGGTTTGATTAAGAACTTTTAAATATTATTTATATATTATAAAAAGTAAATTGGAGTATAAATTTGGAAATAGCATGATTTATATATGGGAAGAAGATTTAAGTGTATTAGTACTAATTTCTGGAATATGTAATATCCTGCATTTGTTTTGATTTGAAATGTCATAAATTTTTGTAAATTAAATCTTAATTTTTAGAATTGAAGAATTGTAAACAATTTATTAACATCCATTGAATTTATTATGCTATAAGTGTTAAAGTGTGCTTTATGTATTCAAATTTAATAGTTGAATCAATATCTATGATAACTTGCCAATAACAATTTGTTTAAATTCAAATAATATGATATCAAGATTTATGTAAGTAGAACATTAAACGAGAAATATACATTTTAATCATAACCTAGTCTATTATCTATGGAAAATTTCCAAAAATTAGGATATATATTTCTCCTATTGAATTTTTTTTCTTTGCTATAGTTTTTCTTCCAAAATATGTTCTGTTGTGTTGAGGTAAAATATTTATTTCATTTTTTAAAAATTGAACGTTAATTATAACAATGATCATTGTCATAGGCTAGAAAAATTAAAAATTATATTATTGTTGTTCAAAATTACAGACACACAGATTACTTAAAAATTTCTTACTACTCAAACTTTTTTATTTTTTAAAAATTTGAAGTTTATTATTGAAATAGTGACCTCATTTTAAAAGTGCATTCTTTGAAATGAGAGTTTATATATTCGATTTCAAATATTGAGTAAAAGAAGATGAATGTGTTACTATTTATAAAATGTCCTAAGCTTTAGTATAAGTGTTTGCTATAAAAATTATAGATCAAACTATAGCTACTAATATACCCACTATATACCATTATATGTAAGTATGACTGGATGAGCCTTAGTACTCTGATTCTGTCATTTGGAAAACTATTTCTATTTGAAATTTTACAATTATAAATAGTTTTTGTATTTTAATTTTATAAAAATATTGGAGAAATGCAATTTTCTTCTTTTTTTAAAGGAATGATTTATAAAATATAGATTTTCTTTGTTGAGTAATTTATCTAAAAAAAGTATTCCATTATTGACATCACTGTACATTTAAAAACACAAATTAGGGATGCCTTTGACTGAGACATCATTTGGTGTCTATCTTTTTTATATAGAAATAGGGCATGGCTTTATGGAATCCTTCACATTTTATTTAATTTTAATTTTAGAGGAAATTCACCTATTTTAATTCAGAATTTTTTTAACTCATGTGTTTTTAATGTCCATATATGATCTTATTTTATTTAATCCATTTATCTAATTATTTTTTATATTTTCAATACTTGCATTAGCAACATTCTTTATGTATTATAACCTTCTATCCATAGCACATTATATATTGATGATTTCCAAATCTCTTACGAGGGTTCTAATATGTGATTGATTCATAAGCAATTACAAACTGCTATAAATAATCTAGTTGCATCATGAAAGGAAAATGGGTCATTCTGTCACCTTGCATGTTAAATTGCATCTATTTTTGCAAGAAAATTGGGCCTTATTCTGTTCAAGAAATTGAAATATCAGACACTGTCATTTCTTAATTAATCAGATATTTTTTGGGGTTTGTGTTTGAAAAATATTGACTTTCTTTCCACATATCTTAGATTTGCACTAGAGGTGTAAAAGGTCACTTAATACTCTCAAAGTGCTTTCTTATACTTCTTGGGGTGTAGAGTGTTAAGTATTGCTCCATGTATACTAGTTGGTTATTCTACCTTGAATTGATTATAGTATTTATGGATCAGCCAGATCATTTATCTATATTACATAAATTAGATTCTGTACGTCACTCAGCTTTGCGAATCTATTCTGGAGTATTCTGGACTTTTCCTGTTGAGAGCCTTTATGTGATTTGCAACCTATTATTTCTTGATTTGAAAAATAATCAATTGTCTCTAAATTATTATAATATGCTATCTGCATCACAACATCCTTTGAAATATCAGTGTTTGTTTCTCTCCGAAGAGGATCTATACTGTATGACAACGTAGTGTACTACCATTTTATAAGGTTACAAACTCATTTTTGTTTTCATTTAACTTCCCTGACTTGCAAATTCAAATTATAGGATGCTATGAAATTCCCACTTTGAAATATTCCTAATTCCTGTATAATTAGTCTCTTCGCTGCAAGGAACAATAAATCAATTTCATCCCTTTTTATTTTGCTACAGTTGTTTTCATACATTCATTAGCAATATTTTTCCTGTTTATACTGTTGTCTCAAAATCAGGTAATAAACTTGGTTGTTTTGTTGTTATGGGAAATACAATTATAAGCTTCATGCTCTGTTTATACAGCCAAAGCTGTTGCTATTGTACATGCTCTATAACTAACTAAGCAACTCTCATCAAAAATACTGTACCTATTCAGATAGCATGAATGTGGTCACACAATTAAACCATTTTGATAACAAATGTCATCCAGTTATTGTGGATATTTTAAATATATTGAAGAGCAAAAGATTTGACATTGTTTTGGGTTCTAAGCTGTATTGAGATTTCTGGCAATGAGCTTGCAGATAATGCTGCTAAAAATGCCACTGACTTCATGCATAAATCATTAATATTTTTTTATGTTAAACAAATAATCAGATTTTATTTTCTTCTACTAGCAAAAGGCTTAAGGATTTGCAGACAAACAACAAATTACATATCCTATTTTCCATTTCCTTCCATTTGTCTTCCATTTCCATGCAAAGAATTGATGTAAAACTTACACGCCTTCACATTGGATAGCATTTATTTACAAGCATTTATTCTTGTTTCAGAGTGGTCTAATTTGTAACATGTGTAATGTACTGTGCATATCAGATTTTAATTATCTGTCCTAATTTTAATAATTTATGCTTAGTGTTTATTAACAACACAAATTTAAATCAGATTTATTTGCATTTAAACCACATAGAAGTTTTTTTTGCATTTTTACATACAATTGGTTTTTTAAATTCTATTTAAACTTTTTTCGTTTTGATCTTTTGCATGAACTTTTATTGAATTTTTAACAGATTTAATCTTATACATTTGATTAGCCATTTATTACAGAGATTTTACTTCTAGTTTTAAACATTGTACTGTACAGATTTGTGCAATATTGGACTTTGTGCCAGTAATCTCCACAAAAGTCAATTCAAAAAATTGTTTTATTCTTCCATTCATGAAAAGATGATAGTGAGGAAATGGTTATTAGATATGATTTGTTGGAAGATATTGCTTTTTGAAAGGTTAAGAACTCCTGCTATGAAATAAACAACAATGAATGTTGTACATGATAAGAAATAGATAATATATGTTTCAAAAATAATATTTCTAAATATAATTTTTTCCCAAAATTAGTATATTTTCTAACAAGAACACTTCAGTAGTTCTTGTTTAATTTGCACAATAATTTACAAAGTTTTATGATATTTTAGTCTTAAAGCATATTAAATATAAAAACCATTAATATTAGGTCTTAATTAATCATACATTTGTTTAATAGATCAGAAATATGTTTGAGTAACTTTAACAATTATTCAAAAGAAAGAATTAAATTTCTTGTGCAAAAATAAACATTGCACCTAAATTTTCAAATTGAAACATTTGAATCTATAGGAAAGAAAAAGGCTGCAATTTTTTGGTTACCTTTATTGAAATGTTATTCTTTATGTGCAAGTAAAATAATTCTGTAATCATTTGTTTGATATGTAATTAATAATTTTTAAAAACCTTCAAATATATATGTAGTACTTTTTGTTTAAGTATTTTATACTGAAGATTTTTCCTTTGCATTTCTTAAGTTAAAAATCCATAAATGCAGTTGACTTTCATAATGTTATTGGTATTTTATTTTAAATAAAACTTTAATATAATTAAAAATGTTTGCAATAAAATATTTTGAGAAAAGATTTTTGAAAAATACTATGGTTTTAGTATGAGACATTTAAGTAAGAGTTTTGCATTAATTTTTCATCATTATTTTCTTTGAATATTTACACTTTTAATCTAATGAAATAAAACTAATAACAAATATTTACAAATAAGTAAATTAGGTACTTTCAAGTGAATGGAAAATTCTGAGTTTGTGATTAAAGATGTTATTATGTTTCAAAAAGTTTTATTCTAATTAATAAATTGCACATTTTATTGTCTGCATTTGTCTTGTTTGCTTATTTTATAACAAATTAAAAATAAGTTATTTAAATTTGTATGTTTGATTTTATAAATTAACAATCCATGCTTATAAAATTTTATTACGAAACAAAATTATTTTATGCTTCTTGCTTATATTCTTTTCACATTGATATTTTCAATATTTTATTTATTTATTTTTTTGGTCTTATGAAAGGATGTTAACTATTTAATAATTTATTCAGTTAATAAATTATTAATAAAGATCTGTTGAAAAATTACTTTTTTATTTTAAATGATACTACAAAATTTATATTCAATGTTTATTATAAGTTGATTTTATAAAATAAATTAGAGTTTTAATTTATAGATATTACAATTCTAAACAGATGTGTAAAAAAAAACCCAATAATTCATTATTGTAGCACTTTTAAAAGAAATAAATTCTATATGTTCATTTTAAAACACATCTGAGTCAAATATTTGCAATGTGAGAAGCATAAGAAAATCTTAAATACACTTATTGTGTGAAAATCAAGGAATTTCACTATTTTATTCTTATAATCAATGATAAAATTATTTCTAACTGATATAAAAATATTTTTCGATTAAATTTCGTTAAAATATTATTTCATGCTTAAGTAATGCATAAATGTAATTCATACTTCTTGATTTTTTCCCCAGGGGGATTGTAATAGTATTAAAATATCAAGAATTATTGCTGTCTTAAAAGTTTTTATTGTGTAACATTGATGGAATATTTTTTTAATTCATTAACATTTAATAAGGTAGTGTCAGTTCTCTCTAATCAAATTAATTGTAAATAATTACAAATAAAATACTATTTTTATAACAGTTAGCATAATTTCATTTAAATGCCAATTTATTTATGTTTAAAATAAATTTAAATCATGAAAGCAATTGTTTTATTAACTTTTTACTCATTTTAAATTTAATGCATAATTTATCAATAAATTAAATAATACAATACCACATTATTTATAAATTAATGATTCTGAAAAATATTAATCTTAGCTCTCTCAAACTTTACAAGATATACTGTTTGTCTTTTGATTTTTATATCACGTTTCACTTTAATTTTGAAATGACATTAACAAATACCCCTATATTTTCTTTATATATTAATATCTCATACATTAAAAGAGAATAAAGGTTTATACATCTCAAGTTTTACATAGTTATTTTTCACTGTAAAATCCCTTGGTTTTTCCAAAAAATATAATTAATTTTCAACTGTTGTTCCATTGATGGTATAGTGCTTGCATTTTTTTACAGCGCTGTACATTCCGCAAAACGTCTACTTTAATGTGTAGAAGGAACAATCAAATTTCTTCTCCTCTCTTCTTGTCCTTCTCCTTTCTATCTCTTCTTCCTAAAGAAAAGATAAGTTGTATTTATTTTGCCTGTATACAGTGCCATCTTTTGATTTTTTTATACCTTCATCTTTATCTTCTAAATGAGATTGTAGATAAAAGAAGTTTAGAATGTAAATAAAAGAAATAAATTTCAATAAAGGATTATTTCTTTGCTGTTTTGTTCTCTTCTGTGGAAAGCTTCTCTTATTCTTTCATTGATTAAATAGTTTTGCTTCGCTTACCTTAAAGTAATTAATCTTGTGGTTTGTATATTGTTTTATTTATTTAGTTAAATTGTTCTCAATACATTTTTGACAGATTATCAATCATAAAGATAGTCTTATTTTCAGGTAGACATGTGAAATGGGGATTTGTTGCAAGAAAATGCATTTTTTTTCAGAATGTTAGATCGAAGTTGTTTTGAAATTGAATTATTTAATTAAACAGTAAAGTGTAAATATTTGATAAATTATATGAACATTTGATATGGTTTTGGTTTTTATACATTATATAAATATTATGTAACAAAAATTTGTTTTCTAAGACATTCTTCTAATTAAAAAATTTTATAGTTTTATACAAAACAAAAATGATTACAAATACTTTTTATATCTAATGGAAAGGTATATGGCCTATAAAACAGAAAAACTATTGGCAGATAACTATAACTAAACAATAAAATCGATCCAAACAGTTTTGTAAACCAGTATCTTTCGATCTTAAGCTTTCCACAAATTATAATGTACATCACCTTTGCTGATTTTTATATGTAATTCCATTGATGCAAAAGAGAGTGGTGAGCTTAATGTGAAACAAATGCAGTGTCAAACAGTTGTGTCCTGTAATTAGGCACAATACCACCACTGCCATAGAATGAGACTACCTAACTTCATATTTTATCTCAAATAGCTTTTCAACAATTTTCAACTTTTTGGAGAATTTCTATGTTCTAGGTTCTGCTGGTGGGTGAAGGTTAAAATTTGTTTCATAATGCATTTAGTGTTTAGCAATAGCACATTATGGAACTTAGCTTTGTAGAAAAAGAAATTTTAATAATCTGAAACTATTAATCCCTTTTTTTAGGTTATAATTATATTGCTCATTGTTGTCCACTACATAATAAAGCAGGGTCCACCAGGAGAGGGAATTGATCTCTTTCCTTTTCAATTGTTTTTAGTAAATTTGATATTGTAATATGCCAAATGATGTATCAGGGACGTGAGAAACAATTAACTGAACTGTTACTTTTCAAGTCAAACAATATCTTAGTTTTAAGATAAGTTATATTTCCAGCCATGAGGTGCTAAAAAGTTACATTAATGACAGCTATCTCATCATCAAAAATAAATCCGACTGGATTATAAAATGCAAACAGTTTGATAAATATTTCCACCTCATCATTTAAGAAAATCAGTTGAATATGATCCATCAATATAAATTCTAAGCTAGTGAGGTTCTAGATATCAAAGTTCTATAGCATCCTTAGTAAACCATATAAAATTCCTGGAGAATGTTCTTCTTTTATAAGCTAGATGATATATTTCTCAGCAAATATTTATTCCTATAAAACCATAGGGGTTAGAAATCACTCCAGGTCTTGTATCCTATTATTCTCATTAAAGATATAACATTGTTCCAAGACTTTTTAGATAAAATTAAACTTTGTGTTAAATTATCAATTTCTGCTAGGTATCAACTCAAAAAAGAAAAAAAAACTTCTTTCTTATTTTTTTTAGAGAAAATAGCTACTTTTTTTCCTTTTTCAATGTTTCAAGAGGGTATTATCTATCAAAAATAGTTATGCATCAACTAGTGGGGACTTCACAATATCAGTTATTATGTCTGATTGATCAAAGCTTCTCTAGTTTTCACATGGATTGCTGAGATACAAATAACCAGTTACTCAGAGCAGTATATCAAGACCAGTTCAATGAAATCTTTATAAGTATTGTTTAAAGCATACCTTTAGAAGCAACTATCGATGCCTTTTAAATGAGACAGATAAATTATATCTTTTTATAAATTAATGAGGTCTTTTTAAAGCTTCACATTAAATATATTTCAATATGAGTCTTCCTAATCAGTTTATTGCTAATAATCAGTTATATGCGAACTTAATTTCTAAATAGGTAAACAAGTCAGTTATATTTAGGTGATGATTTAAAATATGTACATCAGATTTTAATTTCTTTATGTACAAGAGAAAATGGTAATACAGCAATCTTTTCAAGATTAACAATGGCTTTATAGTTGCACTAGTTCTCTAATATGCCAAAACATTTTCAAAAATTTTATATTAAAAACTACATGAAAATCTAAATCTCATATTCAAGCAGTTATAGCTTTAAACAAATAGAAACTTTAAATTCATCAAATATACTTCATTAACTAAAATGCATGTAACTAAAATAAATTCAACTCTTCATTATATGCAATTAATGTTGGTTAAAAATATTTATGTTATGAAATTTTTAAC
>JAPDSC010152088.1:873100-885162 GCA_026290005.1 Latrodectus geometricus
TTATAACAAATTTACATTTTAAAAGTTGCAATTTAAAATGTAAATTTCATGATATGTGTTATTTTTCCAACTTTTTATCTCATTTAATATTAATTTAATTAAAATTTAATAAATAATATAGTTTTGTATCAAAGTTCATCATGTAAAATATTGTAAAAATGATTTTTAAAAAGAAGTTCATAAATATTTATTTTCGTGGGTGGTAAAATAATTAGTTGCAGTCAATTTGTTTTATATTTTATGATTTTGTATGTTGGTAAAACAAATTTATTTAATAGGAAACAAAGCCTTTTATTAAAGTTATAAATAAACAATTACTTGCAAAATTAGCTTCTAATTGATTTACATAATCTGTTTATTTAATAACAAAAGTATGATATCATAATTTCATGACATATTTATTCCTTACATTACATATTAAATTGATTTAATTTAAGTGTATTTACAATATAATTGTGCTTGCTCATGTTTATGTGTCAAAATGGACATCAGAATGTGATATTTATTTAATTTACTTATAATGAACTTTTTAAAATCTAAATATGTTGAATAAGAATCGCCAGGTTATATTTAGTCTGATGTTAACTACCATGAATAGTAATAATAGAAATTATTTTAATCTTACATTTCTATTAAAATTCTATAAAAATTTAAGGCTTTATATTTTTCTCTCATGAAAGGAATTGTAATTTACTTAATATCAGCTCATTATAAAAACATGAAAAGTAATAAATCCTTGTATTTCTAAAAATTTTATCATACAAAATTGAAACATTTTTTATGTATCAGTTAATGAAAATGTTTCTTTTATATTTCAAGTTTTTATACCGATCATGAAATTTAAGATTAATGTTACATTTTAGAATTTACCTTTATGATATATATAATTAGAAAGATATATCTTAATTTTAAAGAATTGTTATTTTCTTTAATGACTGCAATATAACATCTTTTTATTTGCTATACCTGCAGTAAATATAGTAAATTTAGTTTTTATTTGTTTAAATAATCAATGTTAGAGATTTCTCAATAAAAATACATAGAAACATCATTCCATTTTTTCCTTAACATAAATAAAATTATTATGTTTTATTTTATTTTTGAATATTTATATAATACATTCAAATTGTAAACAAAATTAATTGGTAAAGTTTCCATACTAATATAAATTAATATAGAAGCAAAGAAAAAATAAAGTAATAAAAAATACAATAGCATTAGGATGTTATTAATAAATAAGAATTTTTCAGATGCTGTTTATTTTACTCCATTTTAATATAAAATGATTAATAAGAGAGCATAATTCAGTTTAACAATTTGCTAAATCATATAACAGTGAAGTAATAATTGTTACTTGCTGTTCAATCTGTGCTAATCTGAATGAAACATTTCTCTTATCAGTTGTATCAAATTAATATAGAGAATGCTATTTTTAAACAATTTTTTATTCATTAATATAAAATATTTAGTTTATAAAAACAGAAATCATAAAAATGATTATCAGTTATGTATGTTAAAATTCTAGAAGTTAAACTCCATTCATTTGTATGAACTCCTTTTTTTAAAATGAAAATAATTTATTTTAAGTACTTAGATTTTTATGTTTACTAAATTATATTTGAAGTAATATTTCTTTACTTTTACTACAGCTATTCTTTAAGAAAATTTAATCATTATTTTCAATAACATGGAACAAAATATTATGATTATTTTTAATTTAAAAGCAAATAGCCCATTTTATACAAAACAGATTCAAGTTTGCAAAAAGGCATTTAAATGTATAAAAAGACTAATATAAGCTGTTTAATTTTATTTCTTTATACAATGGTCTGTTTATGGTATTAAAATAAATAAATATAATTATTTTTTTTTCCTTAAAAAATTTATTAAAAAGTATAAATATTTAATTGGTGTTATATGATACATTATACTTTTGTAATTTTTTGAAGTTATTTTTATTCCTACAGAATTATTATAAAACGTCTTATTATAAAGAAACTATAAAGTTTCATAATATTTTGGCTAATTTTAATTCAACAAAGAAAAGCCACGCTACCTAGCTAAATGGTTTGCCCTCTTGCTAAGTTCAATAGCTCATGGATTTGATTCCCCCTTCACCCATTAAGATTGCAATGGTTTAGTATCTACTTTAAATTGCATATTCCTATCGAAATAATCCTCATATGCAAAAATAACTGTAGAATTGCAGACTAATCAAAAAATTAAATTTTATATTATATAAAAATTATTTTTTATAATTTTGTCTTTTTGTTTTGATATGTTAAATGGTATTCTAATTATATGGAGCTTCCTTTATTTGTTTAAAAAATATATTGTGCAAAATATATATTTAAAGAACATATTTTAACATATATTAAATGATATAAATATTGCAATGCACACCATTTTAATTTGGCATACTATCAAAAACAATAATTAAGCGCTTCTTTTTGAATAAATTATCTTAGATGCAAATTTATCACACTAGAGCTGCATGCTGCATGATTAAAAATCTGCATCAAGCTTTTTACCTCTAATACTAATCTGAATAACAGAATATCTTACATTCAGTTTAAATTAAATGGAGCTTTTTGTTTTTGTTTTCTAAGTGTGATTTTATGTTCTTTCTTATTGCATGCAGAGATGGCTGTTTCCAACACAAGCGATCCCGAGACCAGTAGCTTACGTAAGTATTAGTAGTTGTGCTCTTCAATCGCTTTATCATATATTTTGATTTAATTTTTATGCTGTTGCTGTATTATAAAATAAGCTCTGAATTATTGTTCTTAGATGTGCTTTTCATGTTGTCTACAAAAGCAAACTCATTCATACTGAAAGTAAAAATCTTTTGAACAGTTTTCAAATTAAACTGTCCCTACTTTGTAACATTCTGTATTTTGTTTATTTATTTGTACTGATTGGTTGTATTTTCTCGAATATATTGAATAATATCTAATATGATGATTTTGTAAAAATTGATATATTGCATTGATCTATAATATGAAAAGATAATGTATTCCTCTATTGACAGAAAAGTTAATGAAAACTTTCTAAATTTATCATTGTACAAAAACTGTGCATTGTACTCAGTGATAAATTTGTTTCTCCTTTATACACATTTAACTTTTGTCTTTAACGTAAATATATTCATACATCAAAACATCATAATTCCCATAAAATTGTTCTTAGTTCTTTTTGATGATCTGCAATAAGTAATTTTTTAATTGTTATTTGTCAAAATGAATCTATTGTTTGCTTTCATTCATTTTTACAAGTTTTTTTAAATTTTTCTGAAAATGAGGCTACAAATTAAATGCAAATGCATAAATAGAAACTGTGACAAAACACTTACTTTAGCATAGAAAATTTCCTTTTCTAATTATTTTATTTATTTTGAAATTTTATAAAATTATGGACTAATATGTTTAATTTTTTCCTAACTAGTTACATTGGAAGCAATTTATTCATTAAAAATCACTTCTACTTCCTATTTTATTTCAGTTTTGAACCATTATTATCATTTGAGATCCATTTTATCTTTTTTAATCTATTTTGTATATTTTCAAGACAATTAAGATGTAAGTTTTGAATAAATTATATTCAACCTTGAAGCTTAAGAAGGAGTTTAAGGATTGAAAATTCATTCAATGTTTGTTTTGATCCAGTGATGTAAATAAAGGACTAAAAAGCAATTTATTTAAAAAAAATTATTCTAGAATATGTTATATATAAAATGTAAGATGCACTATTTGCTTTAATGGTGGTATGTAATTCCTATGATGTGGTGTTTTTGACTCAAATAGGTTAAAAATTGATGTTTAATCCTCCAATCATGTTGAATATTCAGCTTATTGTCCTAAGTTCCTTGAAATATTTGATTAGTACTAAATCTGGGTTGTAAAAATATTCTAATTAACGCAAGTTTTTCTATGAACATTTCTAAGAATGATTGTGCATTTATTTGTCACAAAATGTTTTTGTATGATGTACAATAAGTGATAACTCAGATTGTATTGTAAAGCAATATTTCCCTTCAAACTTCTAGTGCAGTTTGTCTTTTTTGGACCTTGTCCTACAAAACCCAGCCAACCAATCATTTCTTTAAATTTATTTTTGGTTCTTGGAATTACCAAAAATCAATAAAATCTGGCAACAGATAAATGTCTTAAAAAATAAACAAAGAATTATAACATATGAAAAGCAGGATTTAACTTTATAAGGGAGTTTCTAGATACTTGTATAAATTTTGATAAAAAATATTCTAAACACATCACTTATTAAAACAAATCTAGATTTAATATGAACGCTGATGATGCCTGTGTTTGAAATTCTACAGTCAGTGATTCAGCCTCCTCTTTCATACAACTAATGCACTGCTTCAACTATTAGAGTAAAAATGGGAAGACCCATCTCTTTTCATTTTTAACTATCTACACAGTGGTACAAGAAAACTGTAATTCTTTGACATAGTCAGAATATATTATACCTGCTTTTGTTACTTTCCCCCGATACCATTTTGGGAACTTTTTTCCACCATTTTCTTCCTTCAGCAATGAATTTACATACATGAGCCTGAAATAAATTCTTGAAGAATTCCAATGTTGACTTAATAATGTCTAAATATTCTCTTAATTGATGCTGAAGTTCCCACCAAGTTAAACATCCTAAATGTCATTTGAGTCAGATGTTGTCATTTTATGATCATAATTGCATGAGGATTTCAATAGATACTATATACCATTATTACAATTGATCTTCCATCTTGCTTTTTCATCATAGAGGGCCATGCCAAATCTCTAGATTCAGATCATTTATTACAATTTCTATTAAAAGAATTGTAGCTTGTTTTCTACTTGGAATTTGATTTTTTTTAATTATATCAATAGTACCAACAAGCAAACAAAGTTTTGCTCAGTTTTATCTTTTTTCTTTTTTTTTATGTCTTAAATTCTATGTTGAAAACTGCATTTTACAGTAAAACTTATATTTAAAGATTCTATGAATCTAAAATACTTTATAAGCTGGGTAAGTTTGATTAAAATTTAGCTCTGGAATATATTAATATAGTTAGTAATAAAAAAATATATACATCTTATTTATTTTGTTAAATGCAGTTTTTTTTATTTTGATTACTGGTTTTTATGAGTATTTTCTTGTTTTTTGTCATATTTTTATTAATATTTTCAGCTTTCTAAAAATAATATATTAGTATGGTTTTCATAAGAAAAAGTTTTCAGTTTATGTGTTGGTTAATAGAGGGCTAGAAATTCAGTATGAGTGTTAATTCTTGCTATTCCACCTCATTATAACTAGTTTTTATAAATGATTACTATTTTGTTCTTTCATTATTTTTTTCTGTGTCACTCTTTTATTATTTTCTTTAATTTTGAGCAACACTGCACATTTTTATATATTAATGTGTGTATGAAGTAATTGTATACTTAATATTTCATAGCAAAACATTTGATAGAAATTAATGATTTTCCTATAATAGCACTTACCGATTATTTTTAGTCTCATCTTAATTTAAATACTTATGAATTATATTGTGTGTATATAAATACAGTAATTTTATGAATAAGTTTGCATTATAAGAAAATCCTTGTATAATATATTTATGCATCTTTTTAAGCATAAGTAACATAAAACTTAAAAACATTATTTTCACTTTTAAGGAGGAACTGAGGAGCATGTTTTATCATATGAAGCAGTAGTTCAGCAAGAAAGTAAGTGAATAAATTTAAGAAATGCATCACATGATTTAAAATTTTAAGTGCAAAAATTGCTTAAAACTGTCAACAGTTGATAATTTCTTGGTTATATATAAGTTGTTGCTTATCCTTTTAAATATTTGATTTGTCACATAAGCTCCTCAAGGCTGTTGACCGCCAAAAAATCTATAACAATAAGAAAGTTGTATTTTAAGTCAGATGTTACTACTCAGAATGTGATCCAGTGAAGCTTGATGGTCAAAGCATTTTTTACAAGTAAAATAAATTTTTTTACCACAATGAAAGGAAAGACACTTAAAGTAGCCACCTATTAAACTTTCTCCAATAATAATAAAACTAACTGATATACATATAACTATGTATTAATATTTATATGTATGTATCTAAATATTTCTATAATTATTGGATAGAAAATTTTAAACAAAAAATATAATATAGAAGACCACATAATTAAAAATAGTACTAGTTAAGAAATAAAAGAGTAGTTAAGAAGTAAGTTTGGGATATATTTAATTAGGCCAATTTATACGGATTACAGTTTTAAAATGCTTAATAGTTAAAGAATTTTTTATTGTTTACAAAATTTTAATCAAATATTAACTTTAACTGTGTTTTTATTAAATTACTCATTTAGTCAAATATATATTCAAAATTTACACCAAAATTATTTTCTCAGAATTCCATAATATATTACAGTTAGGTCTCACCATTGTTTAGTATTAGAATTGTGATCATCAAAATAAAAGGAACCAGGTTTTATGCTAACTATTATTGAAAGTGAATGATTGGTGTTACATCTCTTTTTCTGCTTTTAAATCTTGGTGTCATTTTTTAATTTTAAACTTTTTTTTCATGATATGTAAACACAATTCACTTATAAGAAATATCTTCTTATAAAGCAAATACATAAATAAAAATAACTTGCTTTTAAAGCATATGTTACAAATACATATTAGCTATTAAAATGCTTAATAGTTTATAATAATACCACTGACCATTAAAACTGTAATATCAAAAATGATGATGTGTATGTCAAAATCACATGAAAAGAAGGGATTGGAATATGGAAATGATTAACATTTCTGCTCATCTTGATGATGCAGGAGAAACAAATGACGTCTAAAGCCTTGCATCATAAAAAAGTTATGCTACATATCTCTCATTCAAGAATCTTTTTGTGAAATCAGGGCTTTCTCAAAATATCATGTCATATCTCAAATCAGAAAAAGAAATTCTTGCCAGTATTAAGTGTTGGAATTTGATTGGTGCAGGATTATTGTCTATCGAAGTGAATTATTTTACATGTCATTGCCTCTCGCATTGATTGAAATTAAGTGTCACTTGAATATGGAATCAATGAGATGTGCGGAGTATGGCTCTGAATGGCATGCAGAATCTTAACCTTCTTTGATTTACATCCAAGAGAACAAGCATTTTGTGATGCTGATCTTACAAAATTTTACATTCCTATCACACACCATTAGTCAGGAAATGGGCTTGTTTGCTACACATCTTGTATATGCTCATACAATATGACAACCGTTTGAAGTAACATAGTGATCATTACTTTGACTTCCTTAGACAATGTATCAAAAACAGATAGTGACTCTGATGCACCCAATGCTGTTTTTTAAACAAGTCCTAGTGTACTATGTTTTTGCAGTAGCATACTTCCCTGTACCTAACCCTGAGTTGGGCTCTTCCAATAGTAAAAGCATCCTAATAAGAATTTTCATAATTTAGATACAGAGATCAAGCAGATGACCCCTTAACCTTTTTGCGACATGCGAATCATATATGCATTCCATACGGACGCATGTGAGGCCTGGGCGGTTCACCGTGCACTCCTGAAAAACTAGCCTAATGGACGGGCAGTGCAGATATACATTTTAAACTGAAACAATTTTAATAGCCACTAGATGGCACTCTATGTCCATTACATTTAAACTGAACGTAGTTTTAGTATTCTGACCTTCAGATTGTTTCTATTCTGGCTGTTTTTTGTAATTTACTTGTCAGCTGTGGCTGGGGAGGGGGACAAATCGTAATGTAAACGCAGCTCGGCTCTTTAACTTTCCCCGTGATATAAGCATTCTTGCTTCTGATTGCTCTCCGAATACTTTTTTTTGTTTGTTTTCGCTACTATGTGGGGTCTTTTAGGGTTTTAGCATCAGTTTTGTTACAGTTTGTATTGCTTTCGGATATATTTTGTGCACTTCTCTTGTTATTTCGGAAAGCCTTGACTCTAGATTATTATGGCATGGAAGCGTTATTTATCAGAGGATGAATATACTCTTATGGTAAATGAACCAACTAGCGATATAGATGAAAACAATGATTCATTTGCTAAAGAGTTAGAAAGTGATTTCTAACGATTCTGACACGAACATTTGCAACAAAGGACTTTGCGTTTCTCCCTGCTTTGAGATTTTCCATACTCAGTCTTCATTTTAAATGTTATTATTTCTTTTTGTAAATAGCCCTTGTCATATATTTTTTATTAATGTGAAAGTATATTAATGTGTTTTGTCAGTTAAAATTTTGAAATAATTGGAATAGCAATTTCAAAAATTATTTCTCAAGGTAAACAAACTTTTTTTTATGTATTTTCTTATAAATTGAAAAAACATTATTAAAGTCTAGTTTTAATGCTATAAGACAGATTACATAATAATCTAAAATACTACCAAAAATTACCTTGGTAGGACTTAAACTTAATTATTTGCAATTTTTTTCTAACATTAGGCCTAGTGGAGCAAAACCCCTGTCCTGTAGCATAATTCCTTTCACTTCCGCTTCGTCCTGAGCGCACGTTTAAAAAAAAGGCGCCCTGTCATGAAAAGGTTAATACTTGATGTGCCACCCCCAGTGGTATCATTTCGCTTGGAGAATATTCCAATCATAACCTATTTAATGTGCCACAGTTGCCTTTAGTGAACATGGCAGATCTTTGGATAAACTAGAATTCGAACACACTTCCAATAATGCGAACAACACATAACCAACCTGGCCACTGTGTCCTTAATGGTTTAGTATGTAGTAATCTGGTGGTTATAGAAGGAAGGAATGGAATAGTTTGGAGAATTTGAGAAGCGGGCTTATTCCCTGCTTGTTTTCATGAGTCATTTTCTCAATTTGCAAACAAAATAAAATTAAAAAAGAGGAAATTAAGTTAGATAACTTGGCAAAAATTATACCATTTTATGTATTTATTTGTGTGTTCAGTGGGAATAAATTGAAATTGATATTTACTTTTAATAAATTGATGAACAATGGCAATCGCTGAGAAGTAAGTATGCTTACCATAATTATGCCAAAATTTAATTATAACAGGAAATTCTTTTAGCTGCTTTATATGGAAATAAAAAATATTATTATTTAAAAGAATGCCCTAATCATATTGAAAATACAAAAAGAGCTTTGAATCTTATACTTACTCTGCATATGTGAGCTAGTCTTCTTGCTTTCCAGAAGAATTCAATTAGTGTTACAAATGCTGTTATACATAAGTCTGTGAGAAGTACTATAAAAATTCGTCCCACATTGCCAAGATTTAGTTCTGTCACCCTACATAATGATTCTTTGGAATCATCCGCCACCCTTTTTCTGCTTCCACCAACGCTTTTGGAAAATGTGAAAAATACCATCTTCTTGTAGTTTTAAAATGCCATTTGATAATGGTGTTATGTATGTAAACCCTACACAGAAAAGAATGCCTTATTAATCAATTGATATATACCTCTTAGTCTACTTATCACATGAATTGTAATAATCTACATAAAGCAGATTGAAAAATATGAAGGAATTTTTATTTTTGACTTCCTGTAAAATTAAAGTGTCACAGTAAATTATTTTTGCATTTATAACAAATTTTAACTATTGGTTTTAGCATTAACTATGATCAAAGAAACTATGCCATCAAAAGATTGAAGAAATCTTAACTCAATCCATGTATTTAAAAGTATGCTTTAGATTCATAAATGTACAAAAAATGTTGCACAATATATCAAGTTTTGTTCTTTCTTGATATTTTGTTCACTCTTTGCTTTGTCAATGGTTGAGTCTTGGTATGGGTAGATGATACGCACAGCTTAAGTTCAGATCAACTGTAGTTTGAACATATTACAAATGAGGAAGTTTCACATGGTATGAGTTGCCTTTTTCTGTCATCCATACACAACTTAGTAAAGGGCTATTTTAACTGTCAAGGGTGCCAATTGTTTGTAGTTATTTCATATCCTTGTAAACCACAAAACTGATTCTAAATCTTTTGCTTTCATGTCTTATTGTTTACATACAATCATTATGTTTTATTTGCTTTTTTTCTTTGGCCTGCAATATATATTTCAGTTGTTAAATCCATTTCAACTATACAATTCAAAATTCAAGAAATCAATTTTAGGTTTTGAAGGGTAAAAAATTATATAAATATTGTTTGTTAAAAATAAAAAACACACTCTTTATTAATTTTCCTTTCACAAAAGATATTTAATAAAAAACTGAAAATGATCTCTTAAATCTTATAATTTTTAAATGAAAGTAATAAAATAATTTTCTGGTGCAAACACAATTTATTACTACCTAATTTGGTAATGTTGCTCCTTGATCACACATGCCTGTGCTTGGCTTTAGCTTCTTGAATATGTCACTTCAAATTTTCCTGTTCTTGGCTTTAGATTTCCAGTTCTTATTTTTATAACGATCATCATCCAACCATTTCTTTTTATGCCTTTGGTTCAATGGTCTCCAATTTATAATCTTTCTTAAAAACTTATACTTTTGGTTATTCTTTCAATATGACCCAACTTGCTTACTAAGCAGAAATAAAATTGTACACTTTTTATCTCAACTATATGATATAAACGTATATGTTTTAAACTATAAATTAAATATGCTCATATTTTGGAGAATCATTGAAGATTATACTCCACTACCGTTTATCTTTACAAAATATTTTAAAATCAATTTAGCATTTTTGGTAATAGCAAACTTAGAGTATTAATAAATTTTTATATAAATGAAGATTGTAATTAATTTGTCATTTTTTTCCATTTAAATTATATTTTCTTACTGGATTTATTTTCCAGTTTCTTATGCAAGGCCAGTGATTATCCTAGGGCCACTGAAAGATCGAATCAATGATGACCTCATATCAGAATATCCAGACAAATTTGGAAGTTGTGTACCTCGTAAGTTGTTTTCTTAATTATTTCCACAAAAAATTTTAATTGGTGTATTAAACTATTATTTCATCTTTTTTATTCATGTATAATTCAAATTTACAACTAAGATATCTTAATGGTCTTATGAGAATAAATTCCATATAAATTGATAATTTTTTAATATGCATACTATTTTATGTTATACACACAAAAGACCATTTACTTCATCTTATGCATTTCTTAATATAACTTAAAAATTTGGTATAATTGTGACAAAATAATACCTAGATCTTACTTCAATATTTCATTTACACCTGTTTTAATACACTAAAAAAGTGGCTTTTTCCTTTTAAAAAAAGAATAAAAAAAGGATTCATATCAGAAAATAAGACATTGAAAAAAATAAGTCCATTGATCTTAAGTCCAAATTTTATGGTCTTTACACCACTGTACTCACTGTTCATAATTTACATCTGCCCCAAAAGTTCAATTTTACTACCTGATGATGACATTGCATTGCAAAATTCCATTGTCATTTATGACAATGATAGAATATATGCAATTAACAAACTTCACTGTTTTTTGCTAAAAAGGAAAGAAAACTATTAACAAAGTATTTAGAGATTTTCAAGGATTTTGTATTAATAGCTATTTAGAAAACAATGGATATTTTTAATAGTCTTCCCATTGAGTAAAGTTGATTCAGTCTGATGTTTTAGAAATTTTCCAGATTTCTTTTTACCTTGAAATAGAATACTTCCCAGATGTTAATTTCATGAATTATTATAAAATTCTGTAATTCCTTAGATTAAAATCTAGGATTGTGTTTAGTTTATTTTAAAATCTAGGATATACTTCATGCAGAAAGCTTAAATCGCTTAAAAAAACCTTACATTGGTAATGAGAAAAAATAACCTTTGTAGAATCACAGAATTTAAGGAAAACTTCATAAAATATTTCTTTGTCTATATTCATATCCAAGACAAATGTTTTGAAAACACTAAAATATTTGTTATATTATTTGCTGTAGTTTATGATTTTTTTGTTTCATAAATAAAATTGCAGGAATAAAATTTTTTCTATTTTAATTTATTACACTTTGCACTAAAAAGCACTCTAGATAATTTATATAGATATAATGTATATAAATTAGTAATATAAGTAAATA